>JAAGKR010003127.1:0-27277 GCA_011419295.1 Clarias macrocephalus
CTTGAAGTGGCTTATGGCGGCTTAGTGGCTAGCACTGGTAACAGTCAATGCTGGTTTAGACGCATTAAACCGCCAGGGTCCAGGTTCTATTCCCACCTTGGGGTTTGTGTGGGTGGAGTTTGCATGTTCTCCCTGTGCTTGATGGGTTTCCTCCAGGTACTCCGGTTTCCTCCTACAGACTAAAGACGTGCAGATTAGGCTTGTCCTGGGACTGGCGTTCCCAAATCGCCTGTAGTGTGTGAATGTGTGTGTGAGTGTGTGTGTATGTGTGAGCCCAACCACAGATTGGCACCCTGTCCATGGTGTCCTCCGCCTCATGCTGACAGTCTCATGTGATAGGCTCCAGGCCCTCCACGACCCTGCATACAGGATGAAGTGGTATAGACGATGGGTGAGTGAGTGAGAAATTACTTGAATTTGTTGCTTTCACATAATAATGCAGACAATAAATCAAACTTTAATCAGACATTCCTCTGAGGAGATTCCTCTGAGAAGACAAAGTGGATAGTGTCTAATAACATATTTACTTTGAATTATATTAGAAGGAATCATTTCTCAATGTTTCTTTATTCTTTATTCTTCTAACAGTCAATCATGTAGCAGCAGAGCAAAAAAAGAAAAAAAAATCTTTTTTGAGCATTAGTTAATGTTCACAACAAACTTTAGGATTTTGTCAGATAACTGTCCTTCATGAAATACATTTCCCTTTACTGTATCATATTTCTGGATTTCATATTTTCTTTTGCAAATCAGTTTTTATTTATATTTCTGTACCATGTACTCATATATTTATATGTGTCTATTTGTCTTTTTTTTTCCATTTCTTTAGACGAGTTAAAATATTTGTTTGTATAGTTATTTAAATGTATTCTTTTTATTCGATTTTTATGCATCATAAGGAGGGACACCTAAATTCACTGCATGCTATGATACTGACAAATAAATAATTTATCTCTCTATCTATAGATAACTTAAGTACGTCAACTATCTATAGATAACTTAAGTACTGAACTTTCAGCCTCCTAACACACAGTATGAATGCAGTTCAATCCCTGCTATCCATTTCACCCAAATGAGGATGGGTTCCCTGTTCAGTCTGGTTCCTCTCAAGATTTCTTCCTACTTGCCACCTTCGCCCTTGGTTTGCTCATCAGGGACAATCTGATCATTATGATTCTTACACATTCACATTTCATGCAAACATACATAATTTTGATTCCATCCCAACACATGCCATTTTGAAATCTGTGGTGGATTGCCTACACCAGCAGGTGACGACATCAGGATCCACCTCTGGCAGCCAGAACAGAAACCTAAGGCTGCAGGGGACACAAGCTCACTGAAAATGGACTGCTGATGCAAAAATGTGCGAATGTTCAAATTTTCCTGCAAACATTTCCTGTATTCGTTTGGGGAACTACTAGAATAAAACTATCAGAATGTTCTTTGTTCATAACCTTTATCGGTGGAACATAACAATGCACAAGTTCACTTTTTTTTTTCTGTTTGGGTGTTTTTTTATTTGTTTATTGTTTATTTTATGAGGCTTAGAGTTTCGCTCCGTCACTCTGGAGCATTTCTCGAATTATCCTTAAAATCTGCAAAACCAACCGTGAGTGCATTTCCCAATATGGTCAGTACAAACAGCACAACAAAATGCAAAACCCTGCAAAACCCTGCAACTTGCTCAAAATCTCTCAAAAGTAAGTAATCGTGTCTGTGCCACCAGAATGACCTCGTCCTCGTGTCATTATTTGCAAACAAGATGTTAAGTCCTCCTGCTAGATTAACAGTGTATTCTGTAACTTTTTTCTCTGATCAATATTATGACTAAGATGTGATCACTGTGATTAAAATTGCACAAGTCTACACTTTTCCTGCATGGTTTACTCCGAATACAACAGTACAAAGTGACACATTACTGTATGTGGGAGATTGAGTGCAAAAGATTTGACATGATTCACAGTTAAGATTTTTGCTGTTTGTACTGTGTTTTTTTTATTTTTATTTTTTAAACAGCCATTGTAACTGCAATACAGAAATAAAAGAAGATGGCTTATTTATTGCACTGTATAAAATAAAGAAAAATAAGTATACAATGTTAGAAATGTAAACATGGGAAACACCGCTTAGACAGAACTGTACATGCAGTGCCGTGTGGGGAAATAACAGTACAGTCTGTCTACACCTCCTGACATTTCTGTCTGTCTGGCCACAGACTCTCATTCGCATCACAATGCTGCATGGAAACAATCTTTTGAAACATCTTTGCATGCTGTTTCTAATGCCAGAGGTGAGACTATTCAATAGAAAACATGGTATAATACATTGCATTTATTGCATCATGATAATGTAGGAAACAGCAGACAACTGCGCTTAATCGTTTGCATGTATGTGCCAAAATATTTGCAATTTTTTTATAAGAATTTTTTTTTGGTCTGAGAAAGGAATCAAAGCCTCTGAGAAACACTGTAACAGTAAAACCTTTTGAGGAATATTTATATCATCACATTCCTATCAAATGTGACAAAGAACAAAATTCTGAAAATTCTATGAGCGTCTCCGTGATCCTGCATACAGGAGTGAAGAAGATTAAAAAAAAGAAAAGAAAAAAAAAGTACATGACCAATTTATAGTACAGTACTTATAGTAAATTCTTGAGCCACCTCTCATTTCTTTATAAGAGACTTTCACTCTTTTTTCAGTTTTTAGTCTTGGATAACAATTCTCCACACTTCATGAGGGACTTTTTCTTCCTCTTATTTCTTTACAAGTTTTTAGTTCTCATTTTCTGTCCAGACTCTGTTTTAGAGGAATGCTTTTCTGCTTGTTAAGCCACACTGTGACATATGAATAGTTCACACATAAAAAAGGGGAAGAAGTGGTCTCAGTATAATAATCAAAAGCAATGAACTTACAAATGACAGCTAAAATGCTAAATTAATACCAGTAATAGACAATTATCTCAATAATCCATTGTGTGTCACTGTCCATGTTCTTGGTTGTCATTTAAACATCATTAAAAAAAATTATACATACAATAAGGACACACTATTTCTGTTAATATTATCCATCACTATTTTGATTTAAAAAAATGAAATACTAAGAAATCGTAATATAATAATACTAAGAATTCTTGTATTTTTCTTGTAGTCTTGGATAATAATTCTCCACACTTCATGAGGGACTTTCCCCCCCTCTTATTTCTTTACACGTTTTTAGTTCCCATTTTCTGTCCAGTCTCTGTTTTAGAGAAATGTTTTTTTTTTTTTTTTTTTTTGCTTGTTAAGCCACACTCTGACCTATGAATAGTTCAAGCATAAAAAAAGTCTAATCTAAGACATGATCCAGTGAGAAACAGGTGCAGATGACGACAGATGATCAGGCCGGTGATTAGTACACTGGTGATGCTGAATGCTGAGTGGTTGGAACAGACGAGAGGGGAAATGAGGTTGCTGCTGAGGTTGTTACATAAACGACCGATTTTTTTTATTGTATCTTTAGGCATTTGTTCTAATTTAACTTAATATGAAGAAATGAGGGGTGGCTCAGTACTTTTGCACAAGAGTGAATGGTGTGTAGGGTGGTATGTCATTTACTGTGTTAGGTTTCACAAATGGGACCTTCATTATTAAGGCGAAAAATATAAAATTTATATATATATATACACACTATTTTACTTAAAAGTTTACAAGTATTAACTACAAAGTAGAATCTTTGTAAACTTCAGGTCAAATATTTAAATTCGACCTTTCTGAATGTGCTTGTAATATTCTCATAGAATGGAATATTGTATGTCCATGTTTTCCCTTCATACCTGTCTCCAAACTTCTTGCCTCACAATTTAACCCCGATTTAGTTTTTATCATGGTGTGCACTCCTCTGTAAACTACTAAATATTTAAATATTTCCAAGGTAGTGTTGCATGTAAAAAAAAAAAAGTACATAGAAATGAGATGCGAACAGGTTGCGTGGTGAAGAGCATGAAGCTGCTTTGACTAGATGAGACGTAGAAGCATGTCACAGCTCGAGGGAAAGTGAGTAGGCACACTGAAAATAACGCACCAAGCGATTCCACTAGGTAAATTCTGATGTGTGGTATTTGGTCTCTTCTGAACATTTCAGCATGCATTAAAACATTTCTATATGCATATGTTCAAATATAATGTCAGATATTGTTATCAAGTGATACTGAATCTTTGGTTGGCTCAATTTGGACTAATTACTGTTTTGGTGACTTTGCAACACTTTAATATTTTCTTGAACAATTTTTCGAAATATTTGTTTTTAACCAATATGTTTTACTAGTTGGTTACTAGTCAAGCTTTTCCAATATTTGTAAAGTTACTAGATAGCTTTTCCAATATTTGTAAAGATAGATAGATAGATAGATAGATAGATAGATAGATAGATAGATAGATAGATATGAAGTAAGGGAACGTGACAAAGAAAGCAAGTGAAAGTGTGTGTGTGTGTGTGTGTGTGTGTGTGTGTGTGTGTGTGTGTGTGTGTGTGTGTGTGTGTGTGTGTGTGTGTGTTTGTCTGTGAGTGTGTGTGTGTGTGTGTGTGTGTGTGTGTGTGTGTGTGTGTGTGTGTGTGTGTGTGTGTGTGTGTGTGTGTGTTTGTCTGTGCGTGTGTGTGTGTGTTTGTGTGTGTGTGTGTCTGTATTATTTAGGTGCCTTGAGGAAATCCCCACACTTATAGCCTCCCACTGCTGTTGCTGAGAAGTCTTGCAGTGGACCATCAGTCTGTGCTCGACTGGGATTTTCCTGATGCCTAATTAAGATTGCTGATCAGAAACAGCCCTCTGAATGTTGATCTGCTGCTGAGAGATAACAGCAAAGAACAGATTTTCTCACATATGCACCGAAAATGCATTTCCACCAGCAAACTGAACTTCCTTTAAAAATAACACACATTCATCAAATTCTAGACATGCTGTAGTTTTTTTTTTTTTTTTTTTTGGATTCAATATAGCTCTGCCCTTTTAATGAGAAATTCTGATGAGAACTGTGGGCGGTAACAAATGCTAAAGCGCGTTCAACGATAAACAGACAGAGTCACGGGATTGCAGTGATAAGAAAAGCTTTTTGCTGAAATAGTTTGCTGTAAAATTGTAAATTCTCTGTTAAGTACTACCACTAAAGTGTTCTTGATGAATGCAATCCCGTCTTTAAGGCAGCTAAATAAACAGAGCAAATTTTACAAACATTTACGTACTATAATGTATTTATATAAATATCAGAATTATCAAATAAATAATCGGATATGAATTACAGTGACTTTTATGCATTTATTTAAGATGAAATTCTAATAAAGAATAATGTCATACTTCTATATCATTGGTCTAGGTTTAGCAGCAAAAGTCACATAAAAGGCAAAAAAAAAAAAAAGCTTCCTTAAACTACAGAGGAAAATGCACGAGATGAATACGGTTAAACAAATCAAACAGAGAGAGCGGGAGAGGTGGGGGTGGTCTCAGTTTAATAATCAAAACCTTTGAACTTACTGTACAAATGAGAGCAAAATTGCAAAATTAATACCAGTAATAGAAGATTATCTCAACAATCCATTGTGTGTCACAGTATGTTCCCGTTTGCCATTTAAACACCCATCTAAATGTATATACTGTACAGTATATACACACTGTTTCTGTCAATATTGTCCATCACTATTTTCATAAATGAAATTATTTTCTTAATGAAATACTAAGAAATCATAATATAATAATACTAGAAATAGAAAAGATTGAGATTGTGAATGCTAAAGATGTCCATAAGGTATCTGGGTCATCAATCACACAAAGAGGTGTCAGCATGGTAAAGATATCACACCTAGATAAAGACACACTCAAGAAGAGAAAGCTAAGGGTATTTCTCAGACCTCATTCGCTTTCAGTACATTAACCTGTTTTAATTGTGTCAATACAAAACTTTGGACAAGATGATGTAGGAATGGAATGTCAGATGGAAAATGAACAATATTAAACTTATAGTTTCTGCTGTGTGAAAAGTGAAGACAGGGGAAGCAACGATCCTTGCAAAACAACAAACAAACTGAAAAGTTTCTGTATATCAAATGAATTACTTCCTTGAGCAGTACACAGCAATGAGGTAAGTCAATACTGGACCACCACTGGCTTGTAAAATAGCATCAATTCCCTGTCGTTGTCATAAGCAGATGAAGTCAGAGGTCATTTCAGGCATCTTGACAAATTGCCCAAGGCATTTCATAAAAAAGTGGGCATGTGCTTAATATCCTCTTTTATATTGTCATATATACAGTATGCTTTTAAAAAGATGAATATACAGTGCATAGATTAAATAAAGCTTTAAATAAAATAATTAAATAAGCATTTAACAATATAAAGAACATAGTTACTTCCTGGTCTCCAAGATCCATAGCCAGACAGACAGAAAAACAGACAGACAGACAAATAAACAGACAGACAGACAAATAAACAGACAGACAGACAGGCAGGAAGGTAGGTAGGTAGGTAAAATTTTCCGTTTAGTATTGGTGCAGAAGATAAAATCAACTCTCTCTCTCTCTCTCTCTCTCTCTCTCTCTCTCGCTCTCTATGTATCTATCTAGCTTGGCTATCTAAGGCTGCCTTTTAAAAAAAAATGTGTACAGACATAAAAAAGCCAAGAATTTATTTAGTAACCAAAATCTATCGCAGAAACAAGAGTGCCGCTGACTCGCACCCATAGACAAATGTGACTTTAATTGCAGTTCAAAAGCTTATAAATTAGATCAGATCATGCAAATAAGAGTGAGGAAATGCAGTCTATAAAAGTTTAACTGAAAAACTTAAGTTCTGTAAAAGTCGGTCAGGTGTGGGTGTGTTTATCAGAAAAACAAAAGCTCACCTACTCACTCATCACTATTATCTTTACTATATTCCCAAATTGCATTACCATACGTCTGCACGGGCTCCGTACTTCAGTCTGTGGCCTTCTCTTCGGAAACGAGGACGCCTGCCCGTGCATGTATTAGTCCGACAATTAAACTGACGCATGAGTGATAATCAAACTGTGACCTTTGACCCCGAGTCTTAGAGCCTGTCATTTGATTCGCGAGCATCCGAAGCTAATCAGCTCTCTACAGACAAGACTGGAGGTAAGTTCACTTTTAATAAGCCGCAAGATTACGCCGTCCCGAGATCCGGCATGCATAAACACCATGTATGATTTCATTAACTGCTTCATAATGACGCTCGCGAGCTCACATTTCTCCTGAATAGAATTGATAGGAAACAATATCGGCCCTAAAGTACAGCTAATGCTGTTAGGGGAGAGTGGGAGGAACTGGGGGGAAATATAGCCACCAAAGTCTTTCATTTAGCCACAATCGAGTGGGAGGCAGAGGCATTACCACGTCCAACCTAAAAACAAGGGAAAGAAAAAAAGGATGGATGCTAATGTTTGTACATCAGAGTAGGAGTAAATTAGTCAACGTGAGTCCCGCACTGCTAATATCGCTTAAATTGAATGCTGATCAGTTGCTTCAAATAACAAACTAGATACAAACAAGAACCTTCAAGCCGCACCTTGGAGTGTGTGACGAGAATTACTTACACGACGCCTGGAGACAGCTGCAGTTTACTTAAGAATACGCGCATGCATATGCATGACTTTCACCTTTAGAATGCAAGTAAAAGTGTATGCAAGTGCTAAAACTTTTTTAAACACAAATCATTATTTATCCCGAAGGCTGTGTTTTCGTTTATTCAATCTCTATTAGTGATCGCATCATGAAAGATTAATACAACAGTTAGGCAGCACCTGTGTCCTATTATCCCAAAAAAAAGAAAAAAAGAAAAAAGAGAAAAAAGAAAAAAAGAAGAAGAAGGAAAAAAAAAGTCTGCGCTATTTATTAGATTTGCTGTCACAAGAGAACAGGCTGAATTCTCATCATTTGCACTGAGAAATATGATGCAGCTGGCGGAGTCCTCTTTAACTGTTTTAATTGGTGAGAAATAGAAGTCTGAGGCCAAAACATGATTACAGGATAAACTTCCACATCGGGGTATTACTGATTTTATTACACGCTTTATTGCCTCATTTTGCATTTGCTGAAGATTGTTGGTGTGTTCCGCTTCGCCGCAAAGTTAAGCGTTGCTCAGCTGTATACGGTATACGTCCAAATTATAACTATCACATAAAGATATGATGAATGACTTTTCAGCGGTTGCAAAAACATGATCGGTTTAGATCCGTCCTTTCATTTTGATCTGCCGAATGGCAAACAGATGAGAGATTCTTCAAACGCTAACAGCGAGTCTATCATTCGACTGATATTGATATAATTTTCCATTTTAGTTATTCGTTATAAACTGCGGAGAATATCAACTGTCTTCTCCGCTTAGCGAAAGCAGTGAATTCAGCCTCGTCTATAAGAGAGAAGTACTAATGCTTTTCCCAAGCTAAGCAGGCACAGCTCGATCAGTCTGCAGCAGGCCTGGGGGTAATAAATGGCCCAGTGCCTATTCTCATATCCCTGGCAGGCAATTTACGCTTGTAACGATCCTCCCAATCACTGACATCTTTATAGATGTTGCAATACGGGCAATTGTAGTAGACCTAATTCTATTTAAGCTCAATGCAATGCTAACTTTTTGCACATTAATTCATCGCGGCAATATTTTCTCCTCGAGTCATTCAGCTTTCCTAAATATAATCTATTTCCTCACTGACACCGTCAGACGCTTTCTCTCCTTTCCTCTGATTTATGTTCGCTGTGGCTGAGCCGACTCCGACCTGGAAAACAAGGAAAGAGAAAAGCGAACAAACTTCCTCACGGATCCCTGCCATCTTTTCCAGATTCAGTTTCATTTTGATTCGCAGTGACATTATTATATTTTGTACCTCGGCACGATTGGATTCTCAATTCCGATTGGCCAAACGGAACTTAATTTTCTTTAACTGCAGCTCTGACAGTTTGAATGTTTATATGGATATCTTTCTAACACATTATAATTATATATCTGTATATACTATAATAATGGGTAACGTAAAGGAACGTAGTCTAAGATTAATATCAAACAAAGCAAAGTCTGTGTATTTTCACAAATTGACACAATTTGTATGTAATATATTTTGTATTTTACAGTTCTACACTTCAATCACATCTTGATTTTTTAATTTCAATCGAGTCCAACTTGTCCAAATACTTATGGCCCTGACTGCATAAGCATTATGTTAACTATTATTATTATTATTATTATTATTATTATTATTATTATTATTAGCATAAAGAGACTCCAGTGTCAGCGTTATTTGTAACAGTAACGGTTTATGCTGTAAAAGGGAAAAAACTCAGAACCTTTGTCTTATTCATTTCAAGAGAAACAGAGAATTTCTGTTCTGATATCTGTTCATATCTGCTGATAACAAGAACAAACTTGTCTTACAGACATAAAACAACATCTTTAATTATATATAATAGAATATTTTTCTTTCTACACCATGGACCATTGTGTTTTATTGCATACTGTACATTTTGCACAGAAACGTTGTACATGTTGTATTAATGTAATATAAGTTGATATTAATTTCTCCTATATAATAATTCATACACCCTGTATAATAGGTATTATATCAATATAGGCAATGTACAGATCAGCAATACTGTCCAACTCAAACAACAATGATCACCCAAAGCTATATTTAATGGAAAATGAATCAGTAGCAAGTCCGGCCATACAGTACTTAAAAGTTCATACACCCTGTATTAGTATTACTGTAGGTACTGATTAAGGCAGATTATAAGCGAGGGTATGAATAAACTACACAAAGTGTTGTTTCAGTATTTTTGTTCTTTTATCTGTAATGGTATTTCTTTCTTTCTTTCTTTCTTTCTTTCTTTCTTTCTTTATTTATTTATTTTTTTATTTATTTATTTATGTATGTATTTATGTATGTATGTATGTATGTATGTATGTATGTATGTATGTATGTATGTATGTATGAATTAATTTATATTGGGTTCGAATCCCAATGGTGCTTTAAAGCAATTCAATAGTTCTGTGGGTTACAAGTAAAATATTAATTTGTTCTCAGTGTGCATGTAAATTAACACCCAACAGATAACAGTCTTTATATACAGAAGGTCCAGTTTGACTCTGCAAGTGTTAAATAATCACTGTGGATCCACCCGGTATGACTGTTTCCCCTGCAGCCCAAAGACACATTTTTTTGGCAGCTTGCCCGACAAAATTGCACATACTGTATGGCTCGGTGTGAGTGTGTGCGCGCACCTGTGTCCTGTGATGGTTGCCACTCCATCCACGATTTATCCCGTCTTATGCTCTAAGCTCCCTGGGATAGGCCTCCAGGCTCCCTGCGACTCTACACAAGACAAGTGGTATAGAAATGAATAACATTGAATGAAAAAAAAAATTCAGCTTTGTTGCATTAATTTTTTATCATAATTACACAATAAATAATCAATTTTCTCTAGAAGACTGTAGGTCAATGAACAAACAGCATGTTTAGAAATTTTTTAATGATTACATTTTAAAATGCTTAGAGAATTTTAGCCATTATTTGTTTCGCTGTTTAAAAAAAAAAAAACTCAGGATTGTGCAGTACAGAGTAAAATATCAGTTTTTTCAGCACAGCATAGGCAATATGATTTTATTTCATTTCAACCAACTGTACAAACATGAATGAACAAAAAATTAGAAAATGGGTCACACAGACAAAGAAATAGCACAGATACACATGATCATGTTTTTTAAATTGTTTTTTCGGTTGTTTCTATGACATAACAACAACAACAATTATCATCATCATCATCATCATAATAATAATCATGAAAATAATCATAATAGGCTCATTTTGAGAGTGCTACATTTTTGCGACATCATTCCCATATACCAGTACTGGTAAAAATTTATACAAGTAATGATAACTTTCAAGTCTGAAGCCTCCCCTTTAACATGCACTAGCAAGACATCCATATATTTCCTGCTGAAATTCTACAAAAGCATCAAATGTCTAGTCAGCAGCAGCAGCAATTTCTAAGACAGTGGAGGCATCAATGAAAACATTGTGATAATCATTTTAATTCATGCAACCTAAAACCAGTGGAGATATCTATATTTTGAAACGTAACCCTTGTCTAAACAATGGAAAATGGATAAACAATATACAGGTATAAAGTCATTGACTAATTTATTCGACCACTACTTATATTGTAAGCTACAATATAATGGGATGCTATAATTAGGCAATGAACAGGGACTACGGGGTTAATGCAATTATTATAGCATATGCATTACATTATAGCAGTTATAAAGCCTATATGCATGTATTAGATTATTATTAATAATTAATAAATGCATCTGAATCCAGGTAAGTAGATTAAGCAGAAGCAAGTCTGCACTTTGTACTGCAATTTCTACATATTACAAATATATGATCTCACTTGTGCTGTTCAGGAAAATAGACACCTTATTGAGTTTGTTCAGCATGTAATTTGCAAAGGAACTGTAAAAATTTGAGTCCTATATATGAATTAAATAACCAATTCAATTAATCACCTTCATTATTATTAGCAATGCAAACAATTTATTCAAACAGACTCACAAACTGCTCTGATGGATGTTGTGTGTGTTTAAGTGTGTGCACATGTGGGAGGGTAAATAAGGGATGAAGGTTTTGTGACAGGGACTAAAATAGATTCTTTTGTTCTATATTTTACAAAGACCTACAGAGCTTCTGAAGTGACATGGGTTTTTTTTTTTTTTTTTTTTTTTGGAGTCCGTGGCTTTATATGCTGTTGGAACATCATACTTAATACGCGACCTCCAATTAATTATTTGACCAGAATGTATGAAAACCTTTATTTGCTTTGAGAATATATTTGAGGTGACCCATCCTAATGGGATAATCACATAGCAATCAATCCAGTATGTTTTATATTTCATAATGTAGAATATAATCAATCATCTCTCATCAGATTCCTGTGGGTACAGTGGTCTAATTCTATTGATTTCTGTGTCTCGCTCATTTTAAAATACAATAACTGTCACGAGTTTAATATTTCAAACTCATGGCCTTAATTAACTTGTGTCAGTGACTTTATAAAAAGGTGCCATTCTCAATAATTTCCTTAGTTAATCTTGATTCAGACCTACGCTTTTTAAAATAACATTTTCATATTGCATGTTCATGTTGAATTAAAAACAAATATCTACTATATTTTACAATGGTTTTGTGTCAACATGAATGTTTGAATGATCTGGGCATTTGAGCTGTAGCGGTTTATATGTGAAAAAAAAAAAAGAAAAAAAAAAAAGAAATATTCAGCATTCTGAATTTTATAATACAGTAATTACCTGGTAATTAATAAGGAAGTACATAGTAATTATAAGGTAATAATAAGTAACTATATAGCTGGTTGCTAGTTTATTACAAATAGTAATCTGCTTATATTATTATTATATTATTGATTTAATAGCAAATATTATGTTACGTATATGCTATTTCCCTACATATTTCAAATAGCACTTGACCAGATATTAAATTATAAATACATACTGTAGTTAATACAGCTTATGCAAAGAATCTTAGTGTCTGTACTAATACTTCAAGCTATTAGGCAAAAGTTATGAAGAAAACACAAGATAATAGCTACTGATGAATAATCATACCTCTAAAGTTATTCTGTTTCGTTAATTCATCGTCTACAGTATATCGCTTATCCTGTGTAAAGGGATGCGGGAGCCTGGATCCTATCCCAGGAGACTAAGGCCACGAGACGGGGTACACAATGGACCGGGTACCAATCGCAGGACACACACACACATGCAATTTGGGAACGGCAATTAACCTAATCTGCATGTGTTTGGACTGTGGGAGGAAACCGGAGAACCTGGAGGATATTTATAAAGTTGTGAATATGTGTCTCACTTTATTAGCACTTGATAACCAGTGTTATAGTGTAATGAAGTACAAATACTATGTTTATGTACTTAAGTAGAATTCTCAATGCACTTTAATTTGTTAACGAGATTTCAAATTCAAATTCAAAATTTATTTGTCACACACACATACGCAAACACGCGCACACTCGCGCACACACACACACACACACACACACACACACACACACACACACACACACACACACACACACACACACACACACACACACAGCCATACACAGAATGACATGCAGTAAAATGCTTATATGACCAATTAATAACAATATAATAATTAATAATAAAAAAAGATTCAAATAGAGAAATAAGTAAGTATTAAATAAAAATATATAAATCTCACTTTTTTTACCTTCACTTTTACTCTACTACATTTCCTAAATAAAATGTGTACTTTTTACTCAGACACATAAACATCTCAGCCTTAAGCATTTATCTTACTCTTTGAGTTTGAGTTGGGGAAGTAATCCTGTCTTTTGCCTGCGTTGTCATCACAGTAGAATCAACGATGACTGATACCTGATATCATGCAAGCACCTACTGCAGGCTCTGCTGCTAACATTACAACTCTGGTAACAGACGAAACCAACTGATGTGATATTTCTGTCTATGTAAGTTTTCATGCATTTTCTAGTTATTTCCTTAAAAACAAGCTGAAAGTTTTGACATAGCACAAGTTATACTATCTACTACCCAGAATATCTTGAATAAAGTCATATACACCAGGAAATAAGTTTACGGGTAATTCCCAGTCCCTTACCTAATTATCCCACTCACTAACCATACTGTAAAATAATGTGCAATCTATTATTCCTTCCCTTATGACTATGACTGATATGACACATGGATATCCTTTTATATGTTTAATATACATAAAACATGTTCTTGTCTTTAACACTTCTCAGGGTTATGTATGAATGACTCGACTTCTCTGTTCTCCGTCTACCATTTTACTCTTTGGATATGGTATAGCCAATTTTGTGGGATGAAGAGACACTAGAGAAAATAGACGACTCATCTGAGTCATTTTGAGGTAGGAATTTTTTTTTTCTTTTTTTTCCGTAGGGTTGACTTATAGCATTTTTCTCAACTTTTTTTTTGTTTTGTTTTTTTGTTTAATTACATCAACTTGAGCCCCAGAGGGGGAAAATCCTCTTATTCAATTGGTAATTTATTCATTTGTCAGCAGGACCATGTATCCACTCTGAGGATTTTTCTTTCATCATACGCTTCCTGCCACTTCCTCTACGTTCTCATTCTCTAACCAGTGCACCAATGTCTCTCATACAGTAAAAAAGTACAAACCAGGCAATTTTCCTTGACATTCACTGGCATCTTGTTGTGCTCATTAAAACAAAGAGAGCGTGATTGATGGCTTTGTGTGGCCACACAAGCCCCTGACAGACACCTCTATATTCAAAGTGGTCACTTCCTCTAGCAGGCTTGATCTCCACATGGATCTGCCAGAGGAGCCTTAGCCTGCGAGTTAATGTTTGACCAGGAGCAGGAACTGACGTTGTGCTTATGTAGTGGAAGAACTCCACCCCAAGCAAGCACGGGCTAATCAGTCTCCTCTGACGGCCAGCTCCACTTAGCTTGTTCTCTGCTTGTAACGTGCCATGTCCAATTAGCTCGCGGGGTGCTCCGTCTTCATCCCTACACACTGTTGATGGCAGAGAGCCACTCACAGCGACCATGATGGAGGAGGCCTTGATTGGACGACAAGGCGTCCTGCGGCCTGTGGTCCGGGCTGACTCGGCTAATCATCAAACCCTCCGTCCCTGTGCTGCTCTGAAAGCCTCTGAGCCAGGCAGGAAGTGTCAAACCGGGCCCCCAGTGCCAGGCCGAGCTGGAGGAGAACTCCTGCTTTTGTCTTCCAGATCTGGGGAATGAATTTCTGCTGATGGAGACGTGAGCGTACCGTGTCGGTGGTTTCGGCAGGAAACTGAAACAAGATGTTGACAATGAGACCAGGGGGGTTTTGTCTAGTGTTCTTGCTATCTCTTATCCACGAGGCCTGCCATCACCCAGTAACGTTAGTGTGTGAGTGCAGTGTAGAAGATTTTGGGTGACTGTAATACATTTTTTTCTTTCCAATTATTAATCTACAGTGCAAGACACAACACTGGATCCAGTTTTAACATTCTACAACAAACCTGGATTTTTTGTTTTGTTTTTCAAAACTATGAAATAACACATAAAGGATTAGGTAAATAAACAACAACAACAACAACAACAACAGTCAGTTCTTATTTTGAGACATGAAGGTCAGCTGTTCTGGAATAGTTCTTGCAAGAACAGTACTGTCAAGTGCATTTGCAAAACCCATCAAGCACCATGATGAAACTGGCTCTCATGAAGACCATTCCAGGAAAGCAAGACCAAGTAACTCTACTGCAGAGGAAAAGTTTATTTAGAGTCACCAGCCTCAGAAATCACTAATTAACAAACAGCATCCTGGATTAGAGCCATTATGAAGGATTACGGAGCATCAGTAGCAGACACATCTCAACATTAACTGTTCATATTAGATTATTGCATATTTTGGATGCCTTCTGCATTAGTGTAGACAGGAATAAAAATTTTGGAAAGATCATGGAATTAGAAGGTGTGCCCAAACTTTTGATTAATTTTGAATATAAGAATAACTGGAAATATCTAAGATCATGAAAATGTCATAATGCAAACATTTCAAAAACTTGAGTTCTACTTTACTTTGCACAACAATACCCAATGCAAAGTCCCATTAAAGCATGTGCAAGATAATTAATGACACCTATGGTTATTTATTATTATTATTATTATTATTATTATTATTATTATTATTATTATTATTATTATTATTATTATTAATATACACTTATAAGAGTGGGTCATTAGTGAGGACTTTACACATCTTTAAACTTAAATCAGCGGCAGGAAGTCAAAACAGGGTGCTGGGCCTGAGCACAAAGGAGAAGTGCACAGTGCTTCTTTTCCTCTTTTGTTTAATTAACAGAGATGGCTCATTAGGGGGAAGGCGAATGAAGTAACTGAACCCCAGATTAAAACAAATCTAAGCCGGTGAGGCCAACACACACTCATTTGCTGATAAACTTTCTGCATTAATAGTGTCATTAAAGAATAGGACTGTGGAAGCAATAACAGCTTATAGAATTACACAAATGTGTGTGTGTGCGTGTGTGTGTGTGTGTGTGTGTGTGTGTGTGTGTGTGTGTGTGTGTGTGTGTGTGGATGGGGGGGATTTCAACATGCTAATGAGCTTCTCTACTGAGACTGCTCTTAATGGGCTTCTGCGCGAGCATTATTACCCGCTCCGCTCCGCACCGGATCCGTCCGTAAGGAGAAGAGGAGAGTCCGATAGCTGCCTTGATGTAATTGTCGGCCTGGAGTCTCGGTTCAGGCTCCGTGATGCATCTTCATCCAAATGGGCACAGACACGAGCTATAGCTGCATCTCCATCATCATGTGGAGTGCTCAGAATTCCCTGGAAAATAATGAATCGGGGCTTCATTTGTAACTGTCAGTGAAGCTCGGCGCTCCCTGCTGAAGGTGCACGGCGACCAAGTGAGCGAGATTGGGTACAGCTGTAACTTGAGCTGCTTCCTGGGATTGGTTTTGTTCTGTTATGGCTTTGTCGTGAGGCTTAATAACATTCAAAAATGTCATTTTGGCTGCTTGTTAAGCAGACAGCACGGAAACGTGCGCGCACGCACACACACTCACACACAGAAAGAGTGAGTATGGAGTGAGAGAGAGAGAGAGAGAGAGAGGAGAGAGAGAGAGAGAGAGAGAGAGAGAGAGAGAGAGAGAGAGAGTTGCCCTCCTTTTTGTTGTCTGTTTTTCTCTTGCTAATGACAGGACTCCAAACCGCCGGGCCCTCACAGAGGTCGTCCATCTTCCTTAGACATCCACCCACTCACGCAGGAGCGTTTGCACCCACTGATCCTGCAAGCCTATCGCGGCCCTGCTGACCACCATTATGGCTGTGTCAGGGTGCGAGCCCCCCCACCCAGCCCCCAGTGATTAATCATCATTTACAGAGTGCTGGCGGGCTGTGCAGGAGGTGCTAGTGGCGCTGGGGGAGAAAGGGCCCCGCCACTGGGCCTTTGTGGCCTCTCCCCTGGAGCACTGCACTGCTGCTGGGACGCAGTGTTGCTCCCAAAGCTGAGAGAGAGAGTGAGAGAGTGAGAGAGAGAGAGAGAGAGAGAGAGAGTAGAGAGAGAGAGAGAGAGAGAGATGACCTGGAAGAAGGCCATCAAATTGAAGTCAAAACAGTGTTTGGTTTCACTGTGTAGGTGAACTACCAGGGTTTAATTTGAGATATGTGTGTGTGCGTGTGTGTGTGTGTGTGTGTGTGTGTGTGTGTGTGTGTGTGTGTGTGTGTGTGTGTGTGTGTGTGTGTGTGTGTGTGTGTGTGTGTGTGTGCGTGTGTGTGTGTGTCCTCAAATAAACCAAATCATCCACTTTGTAAAACTGCCACCCTCTTTATCATCCCCTTAGGAATACTTTTATTGTGTGATATCACTTAACACATATCTATTAACATTATTTTAATTCTAGGGATATTTGACACACCAGGTAGCCTTCAGTGTATCCTGAGTTCTTCATGTCAAAGCGACCAGTCAGAGCAAGGGAGTGATTAAGTTGTGGAAGTTGACGCCCACTCTTTTTTTTTTTTAATTAAATCTAATTTTATTTTTTTGTATAATAAACATCTAGCTGTGGCATTTTCAAAAAATTGTGCAAAAAAAAAAAAAAAACACAAGAGCATCTAGATAAACTTAAGATTAAATAAGAAATTTAGTGTTATATCGTTAAATTATGTAATAATGTAGCGTTTGTATCACAGTACTGAAGGATGTGATACTGTACAGAATATAATGTATTCTGGATTCTAAAAGATATGCTGTATACTGTATATAACTTCGAAGTTTGTGCTGAGTGGGACAGAGAAATAATTAATAATGATTTATAGGCGCATTACTCAACTGCAAGTATAACTTGGTGGGTACTTTAGTATCTAGAGATGCAATTACTTAATACCTAATTTATATGAATATGAATATGAAGAAGATGAGGCATAAATGAGACATCCTTTTTCTGACTTCTTCAGGAAATGCGCTCATATTTAAATATAAAGAATAGGAAAATACAAGTAATAATTATGTCATACTTTGAATAATGCTGCATAAAGTGTCTTAAAATGTATGAGACATTTCAAGAATGAGCAGCAAGGAAAAGCTCCATGGGAGGACATGAGAAATAAATCTTAACCTTGAGAGACCAGATTCAAAAGGAAACACACTAGATTGTGTGATTATGAATGCACAACTGAACATCATAAGGCTGAACGTGTTTATAAAGGATGTACAATATGAGCATACTGTGAATAATGAGTCATGGGATCGAGTATAGGAGTAGAGGTCTATATGACTACAGCAGCAGTTCTTAAAAAGGCTACAATTGATGTTAAACACTGAAGCACTAGTGAAGGAAGCGTCCTGTTAAATTCTTGACCTGATATTGCGCTGTAACACTGAGTTGCGATGTAGTGTATGAATACCTACCTGCTGTCTTTTTTGTTGAAAGTGAAGTAGGAAGAATAAAATACAAGACTTATTAATGACTAAATTATCAAAAGTCATTTTCTGACATGTTTTGATATGTACTTAAATATTTGAAGTTAAAGTAAAAGTAAGAGCAGAATTTTGATTATCCTACATCTTCAAAGTTCTTAAAGCTCAGAAGACATTAGTCATTAAAAAAAAAAAAAAAAAAAAAAACGTATACTTGATATTGTGCTGTATAGAGTGACGTTTATTTTCCCCCCCCGCACAACCAAGGCAATATAATGAACTGATTGTTTTTTTTTTTTTTTCATTTTAACCAACTACACAAATACTGTATGACGGAGCAAAAAAATAAGAAAAATGGTTCACATGGGCAAAGAAATAGCACAGATACACATGATCATGTGGTTTTCTGGTTAAAAATAATAAAAAATTTCTTGTTTTGAGGGTGCTACAGATTTTGTGATGTCATTCCCATATTGGTCAAATTTACCCTTTAAACAAGTAATGATAACTTCAGTTCTAATTGACAGATCTCAAAACTCACACAATCTTTTAAAATCATTATTGACCTTTGTGTTACCGACACATACAGTACAGTATCTCTGCTGCTTGACTTTTAAGGGTTATACACACAAATTGTGAAGTAATTCCAGGGGGGGAATTTGTGGTGTAGTTAAAACTCTGTATGTAGGCTAATTTAACTAGCACAAGTTAGCCTGGCCATCATGTTAGCCTGACATCTGAACTGACTTAGGATAATAGCTAACAAGCTAGCTAACTTTAAATAACATTGATGTTGGGGCTCCACTATATCAATATACATTTAATTTATACCAATGCTCTTATTCAGGTTGGACTGGAATTTTTTGAATGCCACTGTTTCAGCACACAGTCCTCAGAGCTCACCATTGTAGTCAGGATGGTCGTCACTCTGTTGTAAGTTGTTAAGTAAAACTTTAGCAGCAGAGCCTTCAGAAGGTGCTTCTATGATGGTATCATGATGAAAGTGTATTGGAGTACAAGTACACATTTTATTTAGGAAATGTAGTGGAGTAAAAGTGAAAGCTGCCAGAAAACTAAATATCAAAGTACACATACAGTATATGAAAATTCTACTTACAGTATGTATAGTACCAAAGTATTTATACATTTATACAAGTAGTGTACATATTTACAAATTTGGTTTATATTGTATATAATCACTGTAAGTATAATTGTCTTACAAATTTATTAGACTTTATTACATTAATCTATTTTTTTATTATGAATTTGGCACTTGTAAGTGTAAAAGTGTAAATCAACAGGTAAATATAATTTTTTTTTACTTGTATAAGAGGTATATCACTAGTATATTTAAAAAAAATAAAATAAAAAAGTAGAAAAGCAATTGTAGCACCTGCATTTTTTGATCAGTATTTAATGGCAGTGTATAATGTATAATGTAAAGTTTGTTGGCAAAAACGTGTAATACTAAAATAAATGTATGAAGAATAGAAGACAAAAAAAATGACAATCATGTAAAATGATTATCTTAAAAAAAAAGAAAAGAAAAGAAAAGAAAAATATAGCTGCAGATTAAATTATGAAGCACCATGTATGCAAACAACCATAGTAAATACATTACCCGCTCGGAAATAGTTTAGAATTTGACAGCTGTGAACCACATCATAGTGCAGGTATATATGGTTTGGGGAAAAGTTTAAAAAAACCTAATATATAAGTTTGAATAATAGGGAATGAACTATATGTAACATTTAAAATGTTTTTAATGCTTTAATAATTGATTGATTTTATTTTTATTCTTCATTCGTCTTTAAATGCACTATAAATAAAGATTTGACGTGCGTATGTGTAATTACCATGTCAAAAGTCTTAACCGCAGTTCAATTACAAAAACATTTTCTTTTTAAGAACATTTCTCTCATCATTTCTGTAATGAATCAAAATCAACACATTTTTTTTTCCAGCAGGCCACTCGAGTCTATTTCCCCCATTAACCTGAACACATCATTAAGAGGCTCTTTAATGACAGCGTTTAATATTTCGAAGCCTTCGGTTCATAAAGACCTAATGACACTGATGCACACAATTCATTACTGGCCACATCGAGACATGATGGATCTGCTTCCTAATGGCTAAACTTTGACTCGGTCTGCACGAGGCTACGGCTGTAACAAGGGCCCGCCTTTCCAAAACAGTGGCGCCAAATTAATGGATGATTTAGCCGTGCCATTTATTAGCGCGGTTTGACACACAGCTCTTTCCGCCGAGTCCTCCGAAGAAACAGAGGCCCCATCATTCCTGCACCCTTCACAGGTAAAGATTAACGCCTTTAATGGCACCATTTGCTTAATGTTCTGCTGCATAGTTTTTCCTCATCAAGGCCTGTGTTGAGTAGAGCTGATTTTCTGTCCTTAGACTTGCTAGAATATTTAATGTTTTTGATACAACAAGCTATTTAGTCTGTTGTTCATTACTTAATCCGTTCCTTTTATAATTCATTATGAGTTCATTTGTCAGAAACGATCGGGAGATCATGAGAAAAATGCAAAATCACGACTTTCCCTTGTTTAAGTTTATTGATTAATACTCGGATTTATACACATTTTTAGATAGCAAGTTTCTGAGAATCTCTCATAACTTAATGAAAGTGCACCTCTGAGAATCCAAAGTCCAAGCAGGCAGAGTCAGTCCACTCGTCTAGGTGAAAACCAGGGTCTCGTGTCTTTACCGCCAAGCAGAACATTAGCGTTAATGGCTTCTGATGCTGAATGAGGAGGCAGAAGTCAATGATGGAGCGCTCGCTCAGTAATGAGGGAGACAGCGCCCGGGTCCGACCCACGGCCCCTCGGCCACGTGCCTCAGCTCTGAGAGAGGCCTGGACAGACCCTCGTGTTTGTGTGTGTGTGTGTGTTAAGAATTACTGTAACTGGAAGTTTTTCCTTATTTATGTCAGGGTTCCTCTTCCACAATTAAGTCTATATGCCATGTGTTCTCAAAATGCTTGAAATAATAACCAAAAATAACACTGTTTAAGCCTAAAATGTAGATACTCCACTCTGACGAACATTATGTTAAAACTGCTATTATGTTAAAAGTCGGAGTTAGAACGGGGAGGTGCACGCTGCGACATGTGACACGTGAGTGACACCAACACCTACAGGTCCTTCCATCAAATTATCCCAGCTCCCACACCTCTCACTCAACATTACCATGATAATTTCAATGTCAAAGATGTGGCGTGCACAAGGAACAGTGCTATTGTCTTGAGTTTCCTTGATTTTTTTTTTTTTTTTTTTGTTACACCCCCTTAAAGCGGGAGAGAGAGAGGGAGAGAGAATGAGAGAACTCCTCATATAGCCCCTTGGTAGATTATAGATAATCAGTTTGGAGAGCGATCCGATCGGATGAGGAGCCCAAGCTATCCCAAGAGCGTGTGTGTGTATGTGTGTGTGTGTGTATGTGTATGTGTGTGTATATGCCCAGATAGTGTTTGTGCGAGTGTGTTGCTACTGGATCAGTGTAATGCTCTTGGAGGAGCCCACTCATGTGATGGGATTCACAAAGAGCCACTTCTCTCCAAGCCCTGATAATGTGAGTATAGCACGGGCCACCGCGCAACTCTTCTTCTTCGTGGGTTTTAGTGTGTGTGTGTGTGTATGAGAGAGAGGGAGAGAGAGGGAGAGAGAGAGGGAGAGCGCACGAGTGAGCGAGTGAGTGTGCTTTTAGGTCCTGTACAACTGCATGATGTGGTGTGTGTTAGATGTGCTGCACTCTGCACTGAGAGCACAGCCCTCTTCATTTAGATAATGCAGGTAATGTGGAAAGTGAATATATTACGGAAGCAGAGGGGAAAAAGAGCTTTCCTCGTCTAGCACCGCTGTATTCAGAGTTGATCACGGCTGTTTTGCATGCAATTAGTTTCTTCTTTGCACTTCAAGTGATCTTGTTGGGACGCTGTGATTTTTTTTTTTTTTTTTTGCAATTAACAGGCCCGCCTAAGTACGCTAAACAGAAGAATGTAATTATTATTTTTTTTAATAGCTAATAGTAAATAGTTTTATGTTAGGGAAAAGGCAATGGTTAATTGCCATCTGAAATAATAAAAAAGTTGATGAAAATATTTAGAAAGTATTTGTTGATTTGTGATTTTATATATATATATATATATATATATATATATATATATATATATATATATATAAATGAGTATTATCCAATCCTTACAATAATAATGATATGGTTCTGTATCGATATAAAAAAAAAAACACTGAAAAAAAACTCAAAATGTTAGTCAAGTCTTGTGTGTATAAATAGGACATGTTGTTTAGAGGCAAGACTAAATAATGCAACTTAAAAGCTTAAGAGGGAATTTCGCACCCCACATACCACGAGCGCAAACTGCTGAGTCCTTTGATGGTGAGCATCTATAGAAAAGTAACACCTACGCAAACTCAGTAAGAAAAACAGCCTCCCACTCGATAAAGAGAGAACAATTCGTGTTGTTGCGGACTCTCCCACGGCTTGTCTTTAGATCTTAGCCGGTTGCTGGAGCAGGTTGGTGTCCATTCACTCTTCTTTGACGGAGCTCATCTGAATATTGTGGGTGGAACTTGACAGGTTGCTTTATGCCGCCTTGTCATATGCCTGACCGGCGTTTCAGGCGGGCTGTGTGCGGCATTCCGCTCCCGTTGCGGTTTTCTCTTTTCCATCTCGGCCTGCTCTTCATTCTCGCGTCGAAATAATGCTTGTGACCTCCTTTGTGTATCAGCGCAGAGGTTTTTGTGTTGACTCAGTGCGGTGATTCACGACACAAAATAGCAAATTGTTCATTTTTCCTGGATTTCTAGTAGAGCACTGACAAAGGGTTGCTTTGTTGTTCATTATTCTCCGACTTCCATAAAAAAGTTGAGCGCCATACAACGGACACGTGAGGAGGACGTACTGATGTTGCGTGCAGGTGTGCCGGCGGCGTGTCACGCTCAAGGCCGTCGTCGGTAACGTGCCTCTTATGGGGAAATTAAAAAAAAAATGAAAATGGCGACACAAGAGAGAATGAACAAGACCGAAAGGAGTGACACAGATGGGCATGAGCGAGACTCAAAAGGTCATTTGATATATCCTCATATGTTTGACCCCGCGTGACCCTGAGCACATACAGCAGTGAAAGCTCCTGAATTCAGGGGCTGTTTGCTGTGGGCGGCCAACACACTGAGTCCCATCATTCCCGCCAGCATCGGCCACGTCCCAGCAGCCAATGGGCATCGGGCTGGACCAGTCCGTTGCGCCAAGCTGCAGCAGTTCTGCAGTGTGTGCAAACATTTTTGCATCTGTGGGTGTGCAACAAAGGACAAGAGCATCTCAAGAAGCTTCCTTCTTTCCTCTGTGGGGGAGGACGCAAGAATCCCTAAAAATGCGAAACATTCTGCTTCAACAATTAACGGCAAAAGATCGCCGCTGTTCTGGGCTGACTTGAGAGCTTTTGTGTCTCTTCAAGTTGTCATATAGCCACAATTATCCATTGAGAACAAACGGTGCTGTGGGTCTCACAATGGAGTTTGTAATTATAGCAGCTGTAAAATGTGAAAGGGTCGGTTCATGGCCTGCGGCGATGACTGATAACAGCATCTTGATCTCTTGCTCGGTAGAACGGATTTATTCCGCATTCATTATGCACCTGCATAACCCGCCGCTCGCTCACGACGTAGATCGCCAATCTTGCTGTAGCTCATAAAGCAAGAATCATTTACATGTTAAACTCAAATTCTCACTCAACCCAGCGCTGTTCTGACCATTTGAGGCTTATCTATGGCTGGTGCCCTGTGTGATGCATGGCAATTAATAGCAAGGCTTTAAAAAACGAGCCTGGCTTCATTACCTACACCCCCCCCCCCCCCCTCATTATGGAGGTTCAGGTACTGGGACAACATTTAGAGGAGTTCCCCCATTAACAACGGCCGACGCGTGGCCCTAATCGTCGTGGCCAGACCTGCTCTGTCACCCGCCTGTCACATTACCGTTTATTCACACCCGCCTCGCCTGGGCTGAAAAATGCCTCTTTGGTTCTAACCGTCTCTGGGAGAGGATGTAAATGTGACATGTCAGTGGCTCAGGCTCGCTATCGAGCGGCAAGGGTGATTTGCGGAGCTGCTCTCCAGTCGATATCCAGCAAGGTGTCATTATGACGGCGTGGTGAACACGACCTCTTAACTAATCGCTTTGGCTGGTGACAGAGGTGATGAAAAAATGCAGCTCGGTGCGGCGCGGGCTGGAAAAGCACCCAGACAGGGAAAGGATGGAAATGATGGTAAATCACAGGCTTAAGCACAGCAGTAGGAGGCCGATTTCCCGCTTCAGATTTACTGTAGAAATTGTGGCAACTTTGCAAACAGAATTAAACACATGTGGTGATGTCTTTTGCTTTTTTGTTTGTTTGTTTGTTTGTTTGTTTGTTTTTAGTCATCTCCAGCGTGGTTAGAGTTGAGTTCAATCAGACTTTCCGTATACTTATACATACATATATATCCTCTTGGGCCTTTCCCTTGTTTAATTCAAAACCCGCCTACACCAAAAGCTAAGCAAGACACCAAGCAGGCTGTTTCTTGGCTCTGATAGTATTTGATACCATCTGAGCAACACCATCCCACGAGTGCAGAGCCGATGCAGTGACAACAGATGGCTCCGTTTGTACCCCGGTTAAAAAATCGTTATGACACCATAGTGTCCTGAGTTGTATTAAGAATCATGGTCTGTTCGTCAGCGATGGCTGTCGGTGATGACAGCAACACCCCAACATTAAAAATATCTGTTGCTTGTATGGGTGGTAACCAAAATACATGTGACCGAGCTATATCAAACAGGATGGTTGGTGATATTTTGTCTGAAATAAAACTCTGAGGTTTCCTGCGTTCTAAACATGTTCAGGCTTCCACTGATGGTTTAGATAACCGTGTGCTCACAGCAGTGGAAACAACACTACAGGAGCTTGCACACGAACAACTACAGTACAGAACTAAGAATCCCCTACTCTGAAAGAACTTGTTTACATAATATCCAAATAGCAATAATTCAAAGATATGCTCTGATCTTATTTCAACCCGTTCTGTCAAAAAACATAAACATAAATCAGGGATATTTTTCAAAGAAAATCTTAACGTCAGACGAATGCAATACACCACAGGCTTCTTTGAACTAACCCCACAATCCTGACTTTATTTCCTTTAACTTTCTGGGCAGGCGATGTTGGACATAAATTTACCCGTCCTATTTCATCGCCCCAGTTCTGCTCCTTTAATGTCGCTTAAAAGTAAGCTTGAAAGTGAAATCTGCCACTGACTAAGCACAGAAGTGACATTCATACTATTAGAGCTGAGGTCATACACATCAAACTTCTCAGAGCATGACCGATCCAGGGTCAGCGTTCGTCTTTTATATCGTAAAGAACAGGATTGTGCGATGAGCGGCGAGCTGACCTTTCGTCAGAGTAAAGACCTTTTGCATCAAATCCTACTGTAGTCAATTGACCATTACACTGATTTGAGTTTAAATCAAATTAATGCATAAAATAATTGAAAATACTCAGCTTTTTTTTCATCCATGTCTTCATTCATTTATTGTTTCATAGTGATTTTGCACTGATATGTGATGAGCAGTGAAAAAATAAAAATGCTACGAGCTGTCATTTCGATATTATGCAAATCTTCCCATTATTCATTTTTGTCTAGAAAATGTTGCCTCAAATTGTGGCTAATACCTCTACATTTGAGTCACTCCTGTACCTGCAAAAAAAAAAAAAAAAAAAAAAAACCGACCGCACATTGTGAACCGAGTGGCTTCTAGACATATACTGTATAAATCGAAGTATACTATCTGGATTTTATGCCTAAAATGCCTAAAACACTATATACACCAAAGATGAAACCATCAAACAAAACCATATAGGCTTTGCCTATATTAATCAGCACTATGAACGAATTTCCTCGATGTTTTTGCTTTTTCAGCTTGCTAAGCATGTGGTTATCTGCCCCACATCTAACCTGCGCCTACATCCACGTGCTCTGTGTTGCAAGGAGAACGACTCAGCATCTCCTACCTGTATCCATTATAAGAAAAACCACAAACCAGGGTGCAAAAGGGCAACTTCAACCACAACACAAGGTGTGCCATAACTTCCTTAAGATGCCAGTGTAGAGTTCAAATGGAAAACACTGCCCCCTAGTGAGGAATGTCAGGGGACTCCATTTGTTTCCCCCTGCATGTCCAGTGTTACAGGATTAGAGATGTAGCTTATGGGAAAATGCACAACAGTGCTACATGATCTTAGAGTGGTGAATTACTGCCTACTACAGATTGTGATGTTAATCCAGCACTGTGAATGGTTGTGCACAGAAAAAAAAAGAAAAAAAAAAAAAAAAATATATATATATATATATATATATATTTATTTATTTTTTTTTTTTTTTTTTAAAGGCCCTTTTTTTGTGGGTACATGCCCAATATCCATATCAGGTCAAAGCTGTCTAAAAATTCTATCCTTGTGAGGAAATATACAATTATAAAAACACACGGCAAAGGTGTGCTTTAATACACAGGACCACTGGTATCACAATGGTTGCTATGGAAACAGTCTCCAATAAATGTCCTAATGATCAGGCCAATTTTTTTTTTTACAAGCCTGTTTTCCTGTAGTTTCTTAAAGACTGTTGTCACAGCACAAATCTTTCTTTGTACATTTTTTAACCCATATTCAGCA
>JAAGKR010003127.1:27297-29797 GCA_011419295.1 Clarias macrocephalus
ATATATATATATATATATATATATATATATATATATATATATATATATATATATATATATATTCACTGCTCTTCACTTTCAGGGGCATTTTAGTCCTTTATATTTTTATTCAGTATTTGTTTTAGAGTTTGCTCAGACTCTAAAATAATTGTTGAAAATGAACCTATGCAAGATTGTCTATAGAATAAGGCTCTCTCCCAGAAGAAAAAATGGTACTGTATATATTAATATACTGTAGATACATATATATTTTCCAAAAGGTAAAGGTGTATATCTACATTCCCTGGTGAAGGATTCATAATAAAGCAAAAATAAAATAAAATAAAATAAAATAAAATAAAATAAAATAAAATAAAATAAAATAAAATAAAATAAAGCATGCATTCTGAGGGCGACAAGGAAAAATACAATTCAGCACATTTTTTCGTTTCCTAGAGGGTAGGATCACATAACATCATTTGTAACTGGCTATATATCTCTCTGATTATACATTATTGGTTAAGGCTAGTAAGTTTATACTGTATATATTATGTGTTTTTAATATCCACAAAAGATTTTTTTTCCTCAGTGGCTGATTTTCTGATATTGGTTCGATTAGCTTTTTTGCCAAATGACATGAAATAAGTGGTTCATTAAAAAAGCACCTACATGCACTGCACATGGATGGGTTCTACAATACGCATAATGCTTAAAGCGTACTGGCATTTGGGCACCTTATAATTCAGGATTACTTTTATATATATATAAACTGAAATTCAGGATAGGACACATTACAGATAGTATTTACAGTTTACACCAACTTTCTTTCTTTTTTTTTTTTTATTAAATAAATCAGACATGCATAAATAAATGAATAAATAAAGAAAGAAATAAAACTCTCCATGCATTAAGAGTGCATGTGTGAAATAGCCAGTTATATTGTAATATGTATATTGCATTACAGGTTACTATAGTCCACTCTGCATTGATTGCACAGAGTACATTGTGACTGTACAGGGTGAACAAGTTCCTTTATTCGTTTATTATGTGTCATGTTTTCTGTGCTGGTCTTGTCATGGGCTTCAATTCCTCCCCCGTGGCCTTCCTCCTCCAGATAAGTTTCTAAACCCACAGGGGAAAATTTCACCCCAAACACAGACTAATGTGTGTCTGATCGAGTCGCATCTTCTAAACTTTACAACAACGGAACATGACATGTCTTTAGCCTATATTTAGACCCATGGTCAATTTAGGTGGGCAATTTGGAAAATTGTGGTCTGGGTAGTTGTTTTGGAACAAACCCTGAGACGCGAACAAAGACAAACAAATTTAGACCATCGGTGTTAGCTGACCCATAACCACTATAGAATTTATTCGGGGTATCTTTTCATTTGTTTTTGAGTTTCTATAACAAACCACTAGAGGGCAATCGGGTGGATTTGTAATAATAATAATAATAATAATAATAATAATAATAATAATAATAATAATAATAATAATAATAATACCCATAATAATAAAGAAATTAAAAGGAAATTAATAACATTTAAAGACCTTTAATTATGTGCCCTTAATAAATTAGGATTTTTTTATTATTATTATTATTATTATTATTATTATTATTATTATTATTATTATTATTATGGCAACATAAGATCAACAAAGCTCAATGTTCCAGCTGAACACTAAATATAGAACAGAGTTACTAAAAACGCGTTTCCCTCTTTCCAACAACACACCACTGGCTATTCAAATAGATCTAACACACTTTCCGACAGTAAGTAAGACAGCAAAGCTAGAAATTCCGTGATTGTGCGTCTCATTTGCTTGTGGTTTTCAGCTCGGCTCCTTTTTGCTCGGCAGGACTCGTCAGTTTCCGATGCGCATGTTCCGGAATAAGTGCCATATATGTGCGCAGGGGCGTTGTTTCACACACCGGATTATAAACCCATGTATGGGGTTGAAGGTAAACCGGAATTCCTGATTCAAAGTGATAGATGCACCCGAGTTCATTTAGGAAACTACAAATGTGTCACTTTTATGCTGCAAAACTTCTTCTTTTTTTTGTTTTGCGTTTTTGTTTATTGCGCATCCCAAAGTGTTTACATTAAACCCATTGTGTATGCATGCAAACTTTTGTTCTTTTCATCCAAGTGATGGCTGGATGATTTTTCCTACCGCTGGCCCATCGGTATAGGCAAAAGAGAGCGAAGTCTCCATTGACAACTATCGCTGGGTGTCGTCACGACTCGTCAGAGCCAATCGCATCTCGTGGCTCCGTTGTTCTTTTGCCGTCCGGTCCTTATATGGTCAGTGACGTAACGGCACTTTGAATGGCCCATAAATACACACATAGTACCCAATAAGAGGCGCCGTGAGGGTCTGTCATTCACCAAAACACACACACACACACACGCTGATGAGAGAGAGAGAGGCTCGCTTTCGTGGTCACATCTGAGTGTCTGCTAAACACTCCTCTAGGTTAAGTGACAGACAGCCTTGCTGATGTGAGTTTAGTGTC
>JAAGKR010003127.1:34797-79789 GCA_011419295.1 Clarias macrocephalus
TACGCTTTTAAGGCAAGACTACATTCAATATTTTATAAGAAAGGCCACAAAGTTTTTTTTTTTTTTTAGTTAAAATATTAGTATTATATAAAAAATACCAATTTACCAAATTACATGATTAATAAATGGGAATTAATATTATTAGAATATTATGAAGAATGTAGTGTATAGGGTGGAGGAAAAAAAAAACTTTCCTAGAAACATCTTCAGGTTCTGAAGCTTTAGAGATACACCTCTTAACTAGAACACTCTCAGAAACAAGATATATTTTTCATCTTTATGTCTTTAAAATATTTTAAGATACATATTCATACATTAATGTTCACTTTTAATCTGAAAACTAATTAGGCACACCACAGGTAAAGATGATTACATGATGAAAAAGGATGGGATTTTCCCTCCCTTGCACGAAGCACATCATCAACGAGGAGAACTACAGTACAGGTTCTTCTATTTCTGAGAGTGAAGCTGGTTGTTAACCATCCTATGGCTGACAGCATAGCAACTTTTTCCCTCTACTACGAGTGTTACAAAAGCTTAAACATGTTGATGTGTGCTCTGACTGAACATGTAAACACCATTTAAGTATTTCTGTTCTACTAGCATAAATAACTTTAGTCAAAATGCCTCTCTGGTCAGTCTTTAACCTATAGAATCTCAAATAGTAGTTAATTAAAGTAGTTCAAGTAGTATGGTAAGACATAAAAATTAAAGATAGGCTTTAGTTAGTAGTGTTTAGTTTAGTGTTTCTACATAAAAAAAAATCCAACCACACCTCCCTTCTCTCTTCTAAATTTCAATTAATTACTAATTAATGTCATAACCAGGTCATAAATGATAAAAAGTGCTTTACTATTCTAATATATAGCAATACATTGACAATATGAAAGGCCCTTGAGGACTCAGTTGATTACTATATCAGGATAGTAGAAAGGATTTATTTCCTTCATTTATTTTTAATCTTAAGAAAATATATGCTTTTGTGTGTAGTTTAAAGCACTGACCAAGTGCACATCTCAAAAACAAACAAACAAACAAACAAAAAAACTAAACAAAAAAAGAGCTTTGAACTGATTATCAAATATGTAAACAACAACCGGTAATGTCCCACCGTCACAGTTATAACTGAATTGATAGGATGTTATGTCACATTTGAACAGTTATTACATTATTTAATGCTGTAAATATTGTCCACTCTGTTGTGTCAGTTTGCAGCGTTTTAGCAGTTCACACAACACTAAACACCAGGATAAAAGAGATATCACATACTCCATATATTTCCCATGTCGTCCAAATTTATGTACTAATAAAACACTCTGTCTGAAAAAAAAAAAAAAAGTAGTACTAAGCTGTACCATTAGGCCTACCGGCCCCTGAGGTGTCTCTTAATGGGACGGCTTTTGTGTTTGCCCCTTTAAAAAGTCGGTCTAGTGAGGTAGGGGGAGGGGAAGCTCAGTGATTAATAAGGTTGCAGGTTCAAACCCAACAACCACCAAGTTGCCACTGTTGGGCCTTCGAGCGAGGCCCTTAGCCTTTGGGTGTATAATGAGATAACAATGTAAGCGTGTCTGCCAAATGCTGTGAAAGTAAAAAAGTTTTGAAAATGACTTAGTTGAAAAGTTTCATTCGAAAAATACTAAATTGTGAGTGAGTGTAAAAGAAGAAAAGGCACAGTTTAGTACTATTTTTTTTCTCAAAGTGTATTATGTGCATGTCATGACCGATGTCACTGTGTTGTCTGATCTTTTGCACTTTTTCTATACAAATTAACCACCTGAGACTTTATCTCTCATCCCTACACGGTGACTTTAGGGCCAGGGTAAGGCTCGCCCCCGCACCAGAACTCCTCCGGTTGGGGGATTTCTAAAAGCCAGGCGGTCTCCTCTCCCTGTTTATCGTCTCCGTTCTTCCTGACGGTGCGTAAAAGTCGGTAGTAGTGACAGTCCCTGCCGTCATCCGGGTCGTACGGCGGTGCCAGGATGTCCAGGAAGGCGGCGGGTCCGTCGAGCGCGTCGATCTGGTGCAGGTTGTCCCTGCGGGGGCTGAGCACGCACGGCGCGCTCTGCTGTGTGAACTCACCGCTGGAGCGCAGCGCGGCCCGGCACACCGCGTCCTTCTGCACGGTCTCACTCCCAGCCCCGGACACCGAGCCAAGCTCAAGCTCAAGCTCAGGATCAGGGGTCCCGTCGAGCTTGTCGAAACATTGTACCCGGACCTTGCCGTAGAGCACCTTGAGCATGCCGTTCATTCCTGGGTGGTCATGGAGAGGGATGGACACACCACTCCGGAGAGAGAACACGCCCATGCTGAACGCACGGGTCTCGCAGATGTGCATGTAGGTGACCGGAGCCGTGCGGCTCGTCCGCGTCCCCGAGCCTGAGCCCTTCTTCGTCTTCGGCGGCGCGATGTTCAGATCTGCGGCCCTGATGTGGCTCAGCAGCGCGCGCAACTCCGCCAAGTTCGCCAGCAGATCCTTACCGTCGCCGCAGTTTTTAAACGTGACCTGCGCTTGGGTCGCTATTTTCTGGATGAGTGAAGGGGGCTTACTGCTGTTCCGTGGCATTTTGTTTTTCCTTTCTATATATATATATATATATATATATATTTTTTCTTTTTCGCCCCAAAACCAAAACAGCTGGCTAGCCAAGATAAGCGTCCAGATGTTGCCTAATGCAAAAACACACCGTTCTCGATATCCACATCATACTCCACAGGCAACGAAGTTACCGTTAAAAAAAAAAGATTTAAATAAAAAAAGAACGCGTGATCCGTTATTGTTTTTATTTACGGTTTAAAATCTGCACAGCCGTTGCTTCCCGTTCTCTCTGTTCTCGTCTACCAGTAGGCTGTTACACATCCGCTTCTACTGCGCATGCGTCAAAACCCAAAGCACAGTGTGACCTGTAGTTTATTGACTTTTAAACGCCGCAGCTGTAAATGAGCGCCATGTGAAAATATATACCTCGACCAAAGTAGAATGTGTCATAAAAGTGACTTTTAATAGGTTAAAAGAAAAGGGGCTAGAGTTTTTTTTTTTTTAACTTAAGCTCGGTTATAAATTCACTCATAAGTCGTACTACAATACCCAACCTTCCCTTCTCCCCAGTGTGAGGGGGAGTTTTGGGAGGACCGTCGGGCCATTCAACCCTGTCCCTCCCCCCCATTACCATCCTGCACCATAACATGCATTATTTCTTCCTCTGCTTGTTACATGCCAATAAATTATATTCTGCTCTTTCATAATAATTAATATAAGATTATATACATACACACACAAATCAGCAATAACATTATCACAATAAGATTGATGATCAATTGTCACTCACTCATCATGAGTCAGGATTATTATTATCCGAGGTCCTCATGTGATTTTGAAATTATCCCCCTCCCCTGTCTGAATTTCATGAATTTTCACTTTACAAATTACAGATATGGTCGATTCACACGGGATTAAGATCACAGACAACCTCCGTTATTATTAGAAAGGACTAGAGGTCCCCACGTAATACTAATCCCATGCGAATAGGTCTTATAACGTTTTATTCTGTATACGGGGTCGCAGTATACCCTGTGACCTATCCCAGGAGACTGGAGCCTATCCCAGGAGACTCAGGGCATGAGGCGGGGTACCATCGCAGGGCACACATACATGCTCATTCACACATTACGGGTAATTTGGGAGCGCCCATTAGCTGATTAAGAAATCCACCAAGCACAGGGAGTACATGCAAACTCTATAGGAATCAAACCCAGACCCTGGAGGTCGAGGCAACAGTGCTAACCACTAAGCCACCGTGCTGCCTGATTATCAATTATATACCGGTAAACTGGTGACACAATAAGATTTTGGCACCCAAGGCTCACAAATGCCCAGCCTTTTTGATCTGATCCCACGGTAAAGCCAATGCAGAACAAATCACCAAAGTAAGTAAATACTGGCAACGACAGAAAGGTATCAAAACACCCAGTGGGTCCACAGCCTGTTACACACAGGGCCCAGCAGGCAAAGAGTACAAGGCCGCCAACCCGGTCTTCAAACTTCCCTTATAGACCCCAATCCAATCGAGCACCAAGTCCAATCCATGAACGCCCAAAGCACACAGTACACAAAGGATCTGCTGCGAATATCTTGGTGCTAGACACCACAGCACACCCCCAGAGGTCTTGTGGAGTCATGTGGAGCCCAGGTGCCACAAGGATAACCTACACAACCTACAGAACCTACAATGGGCATAATTTTGCATAGTAATGTTATGGCTGATAGGTGTAAATATATATATTGAAGATGCAGGATACCTTTATTATCATCTTACTAATCAAAACAATAATTTTTGGAGAGTTGGAGAAATAGAAAGAGAGAGGAAGAGAGAGACATATATATATATATATATATATATATATATATATATATATATATATATATATATAGAGAGAGAGAGAGAGAGAGAGAGGTGACAAAGTGTGGCTGGACAGAGCACAGCTCTCTGAGTCAGTGAAGTGCACCTTTGCATGGCACCACAAAAGACCACCCTCTTGAGAAATAATGAGGCCTGCTCATTTACTCCACACCCAAGCACTTCTAAATGCCACTTCCAGCAGGGGTAATTCAATTACCCCTCTCTCTGCAGACAGGATATGGAAATCAGCTACAGTTGATACATATGGGGAGATCCGTGAGGTAAAAGCATACGGTCTGTGGGCGAACGGTGATGGAACAGAGCGTTAAATGTTTCTTTCTTGACATATAATTTGTAGAAGGACCATATCTCTCCATAACTTGTTTCTCTACACTGACTCCAAATACATATTCATATTTAAAATGAACAGTGAATCCAAATGTATCTGTATCACACTGCTAGCCATAAACATTGCCATAAACACATGTATCTTTATCACACTGCTAGCCATAAACAAAGCAGCTTCAGAGGATTCCAGATGTAGATTTTATATTTAAGTATTAGTATTTGCAAGCCAGAGGTAATCTGATGGCATGAGGGGACGGCATTAAGGTGTAAAAGATTAATGCCATATTGTGAATAAGAGTTGCGAATAAAAGTTCCTATATCACCTAATCAGCTTTTTCTTCTAATCACAGATCAATCTCAAGGGTGGAGTGAGTGTAACAAAGGCAATAAAGACAAAAGCTACTGTTATTTTATATAAAACAGATTACCACTCAGCATTAAATCTCCCTCTGCCATATTTGTCTAAGAAACTGTAGATTAATCCGAGCATTTGGTAGTGTTTAATTTATTTACAAGACTGTGTGTAGGCGTTTTATCAGTGTGTCAATTATTGTTCTCATATTATGTAAGGATTAAACACAATGGGGAATATTTTTATAGGAAAATAAATTAAAAAACAAGGTGGTTCATTGCAGCTTAAAGTGAAGCAGAGTTATTATTACCATCTTAGATGATTATTTTCCAGTAATAGCACATTCCAGTTAATGATTTGCTAAAAAGGTTTTACCTGTAATAATAATAATAATAATAATAATAATAATAATAATAATAATAATAGTGAAACATTTAGCTTGGGTCAGTCATGGCTTTGCATATTTTGATCTGTTTATGTGGTGCATCCATCTTACATTGTACTGTATTAGATGTTAGAATTTATTATTATAAGCAGATTAATATAAATCTGTGAAGTACTTGTTAGTATAGACAAAAAAAAATCAAAACCTGTTGATCAATTAGAATTGACAATCCAGTAGCACTTTCTTATAAATCTTTATACTGCTTTATATTTGTGTGTCTGGGTTTTAGGTACTCCTGTCTATTTCATAAAGTACAGTTTAACATGCATTATAATCATTTACAAATATTTAATTATTAATTATTATTTAGTTCATTATTTTTCCCACCTGTCTTGTAGAAGGAACTTAGGGCAGAAGCTGGAGAATACACTAAGTGGGTTGCCAAGTCATCACACTAACCAGTGTGCACTCAAACATCCTATAACGCACTATGTCTTTATTTGTTCACATTAAATGTAATGAAATTATTTTCAAATTATATCATGTGTGTGCCCTGCATGGATTGGCACCCCGGTGCAGAGTGTACCCCGCCTCATGGCCTAAGTATTTAAGTATTACAGGCACAAACTTGTATTTAGGATAAAGCGGAATAGACAATGAGTAAACGAGTATAACAATCTCACCAGCAACCTCATTTCCCCTCTCCTCTGTTGCAACCACTCAGCATTCAGCATCACCATTATGCTTGAATGATTCAAAGGTCACTGTTTGGTTACAGACAAAAAAAAAATTCCCCTGATACTGGTCAGGAACATGGGAGAGAAAATCTTGCCAGAATTAAAATGCAAAAAAGTCCTTCAGGAAGTCTGGAAAACTGTGGAGGTGAGATTTGAACCCTTAACCCTGAAGGTTAACTCTATCCAAAAAGTTCATATAAAATATAAAATCGATGTGGCTAAATGTAAGAGGCCTATACAAACCTCAGTCGATTCACTCTAACATTATTTCATTATGTAGTCATAACTTATGTATACAGCAGTTCTCTTACAGTCCTCTCCTTTGTTATCTGAGACATCTGAGACCAGCATGTGTCCACTGGTTGACAATAAACAAGCATTTCCAGGCCAGATAATCACTCTCCACAACTAATGTCCAGACCAGATAAAGGCAACATTATTCTCTGATGTTTAAAATGTGCATGACTTACATAGCGCAGGAGTCAGATAGACTGGAGCTCATACTTCTCAGAAAATTCCAGCCAAGGAGCGTGAATGAGTGAAGTGATTCTTTCTGTCTAAGCAATCTCCATAGAGGACAATAAGACCAAGAGCTCACATGTCTTGTAATAAATGTGCTTTTTGTAGTTCTCTTCTGATATGATTGTTAGTTTATTCATACTGGAACTATTTTCCCTTAAACAAATGAATCTAACAGTGATCCTTTCACCGGGCCAAAAATCATAATGTTAACAACTAACAAGGATAATAAAAATGTATGAGATGGCATTCTTCCGAATGAAATATCCGCAATGCTAAAAGGAAAATCTAATGAAAATATTTTTTTCTTTACATAAATGGGTGTTGTGTGATTTCTATATGATTTTAATACATCGTGTATAATTAGCTGTTTCAAATGCTATACATACGCACTGTTTACGTCAACAGCTCATCTTTTATAATGACGTCCTAAATTATGATAATGTCAGCTACACATGTTTGCAATTTTGTTTATTCAAATTTATATCGGTTTTATAGATTTGCAGCTAATAAAAGAAAAGAAATCGAGTTATTATATCAATAAAATTGGATGGTAAGTTAATTAAATTTCAATCTAATTGAATACAAATGCAGACCCGATAACTAAATGAAATGGCTCATATTGACCCAGGCCGACACGGTTGTCTATAGATGAACTAGTTAGGTATTTTTAATTATTGAATGTGTATTAAATTAATCCCAGTTAAACAGTCACATTTACACAGTTTCATATTCATTACTGTATCTGACCCTTAACTTCTATTTTATTACTCACTTCATCAGTATTGTTAATAAACTAACAGCTCTTTATACATAACAACGTGTTCGAAGTTTCCATTTCAAATACTGTATACCAGACATGAAAGTAATTAATATGGCATCATCATGTCTGGGGAAAAAAAACTTTTTGCTTTGTTATACCATTAAAAACGGTGTTCTCTGTCTCTCTCTTTGACTCATTCTTATATGAACATTAAGGAAATCTGGGTCACTAACTGCCCACTTCCTTCAAACGTCACTGGGGTTTAATGTTGAAAACAGACACGGAGACTGTCTGAACCTCTAAAGAGCAAATTTCTTCCCCAGTGGAGTTGACACCAGATATTTTTTTACAGGATGTTACCAAGCCAATAAACTTGTGTAGTATAAAACTGAAAAAATCTATTTTGGATCTCCATTGATTCACAGTATACACACAATTAAAATATGCTTTGTACAGATGCAGATATATTTTAGAAAATTCTGAGTTTAGAAATAAAAAGCTTTTTTTTTTTTTTTTACAGTTAATTACTTTTACATTGTCTATAGATAACCTGGTTATGTATTTTTAATTATTGAATCGTAAGTTTTTAGGATTAGTATAAGCATTTAAATTTAAGCTTTATTTAGCCTACACTTAAATATGTGAGTGTGCATGTGTATGTAATATGTATGTATGTTTTTTTTAACACACACCAAGAATTTGTTCATCGATTTTTAATAATTATTATTATTATGGAGGCTAAGTCATGTGTGAAAATGATTTCTCATGCTCTTTCATAATTTAAGACCTTGGAAGTTCCTGGACATAACATGATGCCATTAGAGAAGAAAACTCCACTGATGCACAGTAATAACCTGGTCATTCTGTACGTTCAGGTCGTCATGATGTTGTTGTACTGTTGTTGAGCCTAGACCTGACCAAAGAGAAGCAGCCTCAGATCATAACACTGCCTCCAGAGGCTTGCACAGTGGCCACTATACATCATGGCTTCCTTTCTTATCCTGATGCACCCACCACTCTGGAATAGGTTCAATCTGGACTCATCAGACGACATGACCATTTTCCATTGCTCCAAAGTTGAATTTTATGCTCCATAGCAAATTGACGTCTTTTTTCTGATCGGTCCCACTAACAAGTGGACACGCTGTTCAATTACAATCCTGTAAGTTCTTGTCGCATTGCTCATATGGAAATGGTCTTACTTTCACTATTAAACATGCCTGTGATTTCTACTGTCGATATTTCACAATGAAACAAGACCATGTGATCTCCATTCATAATTTTTTCAGCTACAATTCTTTTGCTAAATTCATGGTTCACCCAGATCCTTCCAAGTTTTAATAATTCATTGGATATTTCTTAGCCTAATTCCAGTTTTTAAATCTTGCAGGCCCTTCTAAAGCAGTGCCCTTTCTTTAAGCCAGGCAGTGTTTGTTGCTCTCCACTGCTCTTCTGCAGATCTTATACAGGACGGGTAATCACTGATTGGTTTCCACTGGTTTGCAGAGTATTGAAAAAATTTATATGATCAAGATTTTACACTCATGCTTGAGCTGTTGTCTTTTGTTCGACAGAAAACCAGATGCTTACCAGATCCCCGACATATTTCTGGAGGATGAAGTTGTAAAAAGGCCGCATGCTTCTAGCAACAGGTGCTGACAATAAGAGTAACCTGCTATCTATCACCCTACAAGGATCTTGCAACCTTTTGTGCTTGGTCTCTGAACTGGAACAGGCCTTACACAGACCTGAATTAGAAAAAATGAGGGCCGACGTTCTGCCAGCTGAGGAAGGTGTAATACGGGTTTTTCTTATCACTTAGTGGGCCACAGAGTTGACAGTAGAGCTATGAGAGGGATGAGTCTTGGTGAATATTTTGCCCCCTGAATCAATATGAAGACATCATTTTTGGATGAAGACAGACATGTTATCGGATCATTCTCCAGAGCAGAACCACTGCAACTATTAATGCTGGGCTACGGATGAGAGCAACAGCCTCCCCCGTAAGTACTGAGAGAGTGTGAGGTCAAGATTGTTGTTTTTAGTGGACATGGGGCTGAGGTTTAAAAAAAGTTGATTTCACTTATATCTCCACCAAGATTCATTTTAACCAATGTACGTACAAGTCATACTACGATTAAACACATAACAGCAAACCTCAGCTGAAGAGCCCAATTAGCTCCAAACATCTACTGAGATTTTTTTCAGAAATGCAGGTTTTATAGTTTATATAAGTTTTCGTAAGTATGATTCTATAAAGTATCTATACCTGTCATTACAGAGGCTGCTTGGTTATGTGGTGGTTTGACCGGATCTAAGGACTGTTGTTGGATGTGGCCCGAGCTTCAGTGTCACTTACAATGTCCATCCCTGTCAGGCCTAAGGAGGTCCCCATTGCTATGCTAATTTCCCCCTTGTCAGCGGAAGCTACCCCTGTCAAGGTGGACCGACGTTGCAAGGAGGGGCGGTGGGCAGGAAGGAGCCATCTCACCACTACAGGGGGCTTTCAAGCTTTGTGAGGAAAATGATGTATGAGACAGCGTCTCCTTTAGATCCCGAGGAGAACACGACAGAGAGGGCCGATGCGAGAGAAAACACTGTCCCCGTAATGGAGACTGATGGCCTTGTCCTGTCTCCCGGTTATTGTCAGGGATCAAGATGGAAATGGGCCCTTCGTATGAAGGAGCTCATCCAGCTGGCGGCTGCCGTCTGCTGGGCACGCTGCCCTGACCGATAGCCTTCCATCCATAGCCACTGTAACTGACAGCTCAGAGGGCCACCAATGGGTCCTTGATGCCTCCGTGCCACTCAGAAGCATTCCCGGCATTTTCCCCTGCATTGCTTTCATATCCCAGGTTTGGAAGTCTTGAGACAGGATGCATAGCGCACTTTGACAGCTACAGCTGCCCACGAGGGGCTTTCACTTCCTTCAACTGATGAGGCAGAACATGTCAGACTCCTTTGCATACATGTATGTATGTGTGTGCGTGTGCTTTTGTGATAATAAGTGCCTTCATGTGAGACTGAACGTGAGCAACTGTCGAAGAATAATAGATGTTTACCAGAAAGCACGCATGAACTTGGAACAGTATGCTTCGTGACTCTAATCAAATAGTCGGGCTATGGGGAAAAGAGAGGAAAAATAAAATAATGGCAGCACAAATGCATGAATAAGAACGGTATGAAAAGTGTTGAGTCGATGAATCATTTCCTGTCATCATATCAAAGTAGGCAATGTGCCCATTGGACCGAATTTTGTCACTAGGTGTGTGTGTGTGTGTGTGTGTGTGTGTGTGTGTGTGTGTGTGTGTTGTGTGAATGAATATTAAGTGCAGTGAAGGCTTTTCTAATGGTTCCTCAGAATATAGCCAGTACCCATTAAGTGTCTCAAACAGCTTCCCCTTCTAGTACACTTCTGTATTATACCACTCCTGGCGCAATAGTGAGAAAAACAAGGGGGGGAAGAAAAGAAGAAATAGGTTACGCAATACCATACTCATCCGTTCATCACTATCTATCCAGCCACCCACTTTTGGCATCTTTTGTTCTCTTCTTATTACTCATTGTTTATACTTCTGTATTGTCCCAGGAACGTCTGAACAATTTGTCCAACATTTCACTGAGCACATGGTGTGATCAGGTTTCTTGACTTGTATGATGGAAAGCCAACAGGACATTAATGTAATATTCCACCGCAAAGCACTGTAATTAAACAGAATTATGGTAAATAATTGACGTATGTAAGCGTTAACTCGATAAAGTCGGGTTGAAATCTGAGGTATGGAGCAATTCCCTAAATGCTGAATTGATGAGGCTGTTTTAAGCTCTGACATTTTTATTGACTTGGCATAAGTCCACGAATTTTCTATGTTCCCTTTTCATATTAACTGTAGCAGCGCTTTGCTTCCCTGATAGACTCAAATCAGACATATCAGTTTCACTTTTGTTTGCGGCACACAGAATCTTTTTTTCACTTCTTTCAAGTTATTCGCGGGAAGTGTCCTATCACAGAAAAAGGGGGATCAAAGTTGACGTGTTAGGAGCTATGCAAGAAAAAAAAAAAAACTGTATCACTGATCAAAGAGACCTTTCTCAAGAGCTCTTCTCAGGGGAGAGATTAGAAAAGCATGAGAAGAAAAAGAAAGAGATGTGAAGAACAGGAGTGTGTGTGTGTGTGTGTGTGTGTATATATATATATATATACTGTAAATATATGTGCAGGCATTAAGCAATTCAAACATGGATTTTGCTGCATCTTTCAGTGGCCCAAAGAGGTAATGCGGGGGCAGAAAATCAAGTAAAGAGCAGAAGGGCACGTAGCAGTCAGGGGGAATCCACAGGCCTCTAAACAAGGATCTGAAACCCGCCAGGCAGAACTCTCAGCGCAAAAGGTCAAAAGCTGCCCTTTTAAGGCTGTTTCTGAAGCTGCACATGTTGCTAAAATTATGATTATGACAACTATGACTAACTGCACCATGGTTTGAAAAACAAAACAAAGCAAAAACGCTGTCATGCTTGCAAAGCAAACAATCTTCTGGCTACCACCTTATTGGAAATTTAACTTAAAGATGCTGTACAATTAAAAGACAAAAAAGAAAAAAAAAAGTAAAAAGAAAAATATTTTAAAAAATTTCACAAATATAATATAGTGTTTTTATTGATGATTTTATTCCAGTTGTATTTTTCTCCATGAAGACCTTTCTGAGACAGAGTGGAAAAAATGTCTCGTAATATCACACACCCCTTTACCATATCTACTGAGCGTTAGGGTATGATGAGTGTATGTTGCTAAAAATCTGACATTTTTGACTAATTCGACCCAAAAGCTAATAGTGAGCCTATAGTATGTTAGCATGTACTGTACTATAGGTGGCATCTTAGACCGGCAATGACTTATGACCGTAGACTTGGAGGGGCAGGATGACGTAATTAGCGACACAACCTCAAACAAAAATACATTTCAGAAGCTACCATACTTGCGTTCCTATACAAGCTACTATCAAATACATTTTTAGAGAAGCACCATATTGGGCAGTTGCGAGTCGACAGCACAGTCATGTACAGTACACACCCTGAAGCGGCTTTTACACGTACCTTTGTTTAGTTGTGCTCAATACAGCTGACATATTTCAATTTACCACAATGAAGGTTGCCAAGTTTTGGCAAAATTTCCAGCCTGAATACATTTCCATTTCCACTACCATATAAAAGACCTGAAACTAGCCCAAAAATTTCAGACTTTGGAAATGGGAGATGATGTATTTTTCTTTTTTTCTTTTTTCTTTTGTTTTGTTTCAGCCTTTTTGGGGGATAAACAAGGTCACTGTGATACACGTGCATTTTCTATTATATGGACGTTAACCACTTCATAATTTCCAAGTATTTGCAGTAGAATTTGGTCAGTATATCATAGTCTTTCACTTTTTTGCTGAAATTATTATCTTTATTTGATTATTTTTTTGCTATATATTTATATCATATTTTAAGACTAACTCAATTCAGTGTAAAAACATGAAACTGGCAATTCTGTCATCAAGGGTTGTGTCTAATGCGCCTTTATCACATGTTCATAGGGCCAGAGTGCTCATTAGTGCTTGCTGCCAGTCCACAATTTTGATCACTAGGTGCATTCATAACCCTGTAAATCTACATGGGGCGGTGATCACTTTTCCTCATGGTTATGGAACATCAGAAAGATGAATGGAAATGTTTTGAAATTTGTTCCTAACAAATTTCAAAACATACATCAATGAGGTATAACATTAACATTAATACATTAACACTGATTATTAACTATACACCAGAAAACTAGGTGACACGATCCTGGACAAAAAGCTCATTCATGTCCATGGGGGCCAAAGGTCTGGTTTGATCCCACAGAAAAGACCATGCTGGCCATCATAGAAAGGTATCAGAACACCCAGTGCACCACAGCCCAACTCCCAACTCTCCAGATCCCAATCCGATCAAGCACCCATAGGGACAGGCGGACAAACAACCTCACCTCAAAAGTCCCAAAGGATCCACTGCCAACATCCTGGTTCAATGTGCAATGTCCAGACACCAGAGCACACCCCAGAGGCCCTGTGGAGCCATACCCCAAGGGCCCAGGCTGTACAACAGGAACTTACACAATACTGGGCATAATGGTTTGTGTTGTAATATAACAGATGATCGGTGTACATGAGAAGGGGAATTTTTTTTTATTTTTATCTCATCGACTTTTACTGTTTCATGGTTGTCGGTATGAGATTTTTTGATTTGTGTTCTGATTTTCAACTAGAGTTAACAAAGAACGATAAAACTGGAGACACCTTGATAAAACATCAACTGGTCTTTTGAACACCTTCAACTACACAGTTTCAGTGAGCCTGGTCTCAGTTCCACGTCAGATTCCTGTTCATGGTTGACAGGAATGTAACCTGAAGTAGTCTTTTGCCCTTTCGAGGGCAGATTGCCCACATTCTGCTAATCATGGTCGTAAAGAGTGCTTATTGACTGGTAATTGAGTATTTAAGGCATTTGTGAGTTTAAAGTTGCCAAACTCTGAGCACAGCCGTTACCCTCCGTACTGTAGAAATGAGATAAGTGTGAGTTGCTCTGGAGAAGGGGTTTGCCAAATATCATACAATGTAAATTAGTTCCTAGTCTCGCCATTCTCCTCTGACATTTCTCAAGGCCTTTCCACCCACAGAACTGCCGTTTGTTGGATTATTTATTTATTTATTTATTTATTTATTTTCCTTTCCCCCATTCACTGTAAACTCCGAAGACTGATCTACATAAAATATTATGAATGAGCAAGGGGATGGGTGAACCTGTTAAAGTCGTCAGCTTTAATATACATTACATACCTACAGTACATAATGTCCTGTATATCCGGATCATGCGATGTCCCATAGTACCTCATACATGTTTGTATTATTGATAGTCTATGATGTTATATGCTGGACACGCAATAAAATGAGGAGATTCATTTATTATACCACTGTTAAGCACATATACAGTACAACACTTGTGGTTTAAATAAGAATGAATATGCAAGATGTTTAGTATAATCTCAATGCCTATACATGGAACTGTAATATTTACCTGTTGCTGTCCATTAATACTTCAGAATAGACAAGGGGAAGTAAGGGAAGTTAGCATATCACGCTGTGCTATTTATAGCTCATAAACAGCACAACGTGATATGTTAACTTCCCTTACTTGCCACATTTAGTAGATTGGCCCTGGGTCAGCGGGGTGGAAAGTGTGTGTGCTGTGAGGTCGGATTCGACATTCATCTCGGTACGTTGACGTCTCCGACGGAGTTTGGTCATCATAGTGAAATGAGTGATCATTCTACCTCAAACCGCTACTACAGTGAAAGTGGTCCAATTCATCAGGGCGAGTTAAAAGCACTGCTAAGGTGGGTGAAGAGGGGGGGGAGTACAGACTTTCTTTTCCATGACAAAATGGTTTAATCCTCCCCCGAGTGTGCTACTGATGTATGAGTGTTGTTTTCTTGAGTCTTCCGAGACTCTTTGAGCACCCCTTCACTGTCTCAGTGGACATATATCTCAATGAGATGGGATCTTCTGGGGAAAATAAATAACTATATATATAATTTTTCAAACTTGGTGCTACAGAACTGCCAACACGGGTTACAGATTTCAGGATTGTTATTGAACAACTGTATAATTGTAGTTTTACAATTATATTTCCGCCACGTGGATGATATTGTGATTTAGAATTGGTTTGTTTTGTGCACTTGATCAGGTTTAACCTAAAACAGAACTCAGTCCTGATTGATGTACAAGAAAACAAGTAATAATAATAATAATAATAATAATAATAATAATAAAAAATAATAATAATACTTATAATTTTAATGGCATGCATGATTTTTGTTCTTTAAAGTGCTTATTAACATGGGACTGTTGAAAGACAGCAAGGAACTCAACTGTTTGGACAGATGGGGCGTTTCATTCCACCACTTGGATGCCACTGTAAAAAAAAAAAGAAAGTGCAGAAAAATAATTTCCAAGCAGAGGAGATGCTTGCGCTTGTCTTCCTTGGCATCTTGTGAAGGGTGGTGTGTCGAGATGCGCCGTACTCATCGCTCAAAGGTATAGCTCAGCGCATGGAAGAAGTTATAACTGAATTAATAATTGATCAATTACTTGATCATTGCTATTTGCTCAAATAAAAGGACAGTTACTCGTACTCTTACGCATAATGCTTTCATCAATGTTAAAGCAGAATGTATACTGTCCTCTTAAACTGGCTGATAGTATGAAAGCAAAAGTAAAAAATGGAAAAAAAAAAAACTCATGACAAAAGACACCCGACACAAACCACACACTGCTGTTACTTCCTGATGCTAAATTAGTGCCTTGTTCACTCAGAAAAACAACATTTGCCAATTTTACCTAACCACAGCTTTATGTGTAATGATAATACTTCTGACAGTACAAATCAGATTAGCTGTCACTTAATAAATGTTGATAAATACCCAGTGTGTATATCTGTTAAATAAGTCTTAGACATTTTATATTTAAGCTGTCTGACGCTGTATAATGCTAGTCACCTTATGACATAAAATTATCCAAGGGGAGTTCAAGTCAAACCGGGACTTTTGGCTTTGCGGAACAACAGGACAGTTATGAGAGTTAAAAACTACCTTTATTTCTCTATATAATCCCCTGCTTCACTAATGCACTTTTCCCAGCTTTTCACTAGTGCTTGAATATGCTCAAGGTAGAACGTCTTCTCAGATACCGAAGCCATGATCGGATTGCCTGATTTATGTCTGAAACGCCGGCCTCTCATTAACCCATTTATTGGCCAAAACATGTGAAAGTGGCTTGGAATGATGTCAGGCCTGGACGGGGATGTTGCAATAACTCCCAGCCGAGTTGCTGTCATGTGCAAGTGGTGCTTGTGAATGACCTCGTGTACACTTTCCACAGACAGATGTGTCTATTCCGCATGCTGCCTGTCGATATTCAAGGATAGCGCGTTCCACTCTGCAGTGGGCTCCGCGTCAGCTTAGCTGGAATTGACATTCGCAGACATGTGGCTTTCTTTAAAATAACTTTCAAAGGACATCACTGTACTTGAATTCTTGCGTAAATGTTAATCGGTTTTACTTCTTCATTCATCAGAAATTTCATCACAAGTCCCAGATTGACTTGAACAGCCACCATAGTAGAAATTAATCTTTTGAAATTAAGTCAAAAAACAACAACAACAACAACAACAACAACAACAACAACAACAACAACAACAAAAAACAGGCTTAGATACTTAACACTGAGAACCTAGGCCATCACAAGGCCATTACACCCTTGAACACTCATTCACCCTTCACATAGACAATCTCTCTAATAACATGTTCTTGGAAGGTTGTAACCACATGAACACACTGAGAACACTACAGAAACTTTACCGAGTTACTTTTACAGAGGACCCTGAATCTGCACCAGTGTTCCACCAATTATAAACATAAAACAAGAAATAATAATAGTGGCTTAGGGGTTAGCACTATTGTATCACACCTCCAGGAATGGGGGTTAGAATCTTAGTTCTTAGTTCTTCAATGGGTAATCAGGTGGCATAGTGTCCTCGCACCAACTGGGTCCGGGTTTGATTCCCGAAATGGGTCTGTGTGCATGTCTGAGTTTGCTTGTTCTCCGCATGCTTGGTGGGTTTCGCACAACAGGGTTTCGTAACCCAGTTTCCTTTCACAGACCCAAAAAACATGAGGTCATGGTGTACCCCACCTTGTGCCCCAAGATTCTCCAAGTCACCATATACAGGATAAGCAGTATAGCTAATGGATGGATAGATAATTTTAATAATAATTAATAGTGAATGTTACATAAACTTCAAACAAATATATCTTTTTAAATTCATCAGGGATCTCAGTTGACGCTGAAGATACAGTGTGTTTTTGCATGCAATGTAAGAGAGTGCATTGTCCCAGGCTGAGAAAGATAGCTCCACTGGGTATATGCAGGAAGCAGAGCTAATTCAGAACTTCTGCATTCACGCTATGGTGTCCCCAAAGTGATGTTTTTTCCACCTAACAATCATTGATTTGTCTTTCTCATATTATGTTGCTTAGTGTTTTATTTGTGGTAAATAGTAATAACGGAAAGCACCTGAATGACGTTATGTTCTAATAACAGAGAAGTTGAGAGAATCTGTTATCTTGCCTAACTTGTTTTTTTTCCCATCAGCATCCTGTTAATGGTCACACAAATTTGTAAAACTCAAACAACTTTGTAAGTTTGTTCCTACGCGTTGAACTTTTCAGTGTTAGACGGAAAGTCATAATGATGCCCACACAACATGCTATCAGACTGAGTCCTGAGCAGTAAACTCTTCAGGTTTTTTTTTTTTCACCTGTAATAGTTCTGCAGGAGATTTTAGATCAGGCTGCAACGTCTCAAACAAATGTTGCGAATATTTGCTTTTCTGATGATGCTCTGTTTTTGTCTGTCTTTTCTAAAAATGAGCAAGATCTTCCCAGGTCATATTATTAGAAAGCAGTTCATACTGTAGCTCAGCCTGTTTATTTACCTTGGTATCTCTTTCCAAGTCCATGAACCACTCCCCCCCCCCTCCCTCCCGACCCGTCCACACCACTGTATCCCTTTGCTCTGTTTATATGGTCATTTCTTGATGGTAAACAATGAATTCATGTAAGTCTGTATATATTAACACAGTGACAGATTAAATGCTTGGACTGCTGCCAACAAAGAAAGCAGCAAGATATTTTCCATATCACGTCATCTTACAGTATACTGTGCATGTCTCAAAAAAGGGGATGGACAAATCAGGACCTCTGGTACCCTGGACAAGAAAATAAGTAACATAACTCCTAATGGAATTCTCCAAGACAAAAGCTTTATATTGTTTTGTATTTTTAGTGAAATTTTACATCATGGTGTGTGTGATGCAACTTTATAGATCTGTGATGACAGTAGAATTGTTTCATTAGGTGGATTAGTTAGCATGCATGGATTACATGAAGACCTGCAGGACTGATGAAGCACATGATTTTTGCATGCAACGTGAGAAAAAGTGGCCATTCTTTTACCTTAAATGCATAACACTAACTAAGTAGCTATGAATACAAGATTATAACATTATATTCACTAACATTGTTAGTCAGATCGGGAACCAAAACATGAGACTAGCTAGAACACTGGCGTTTTGTCGAGGGGGCTAGCTGATACATTTATTATTTGTCACGTCAAGCAAAAAAGGAGAAAGAGAACAAGTGTTGCACAAATTCCAACATCCATGGCTAAGATACAAAGGGGCTAAACTGGCCGTACTCTCTGGGTGTATTTGGAAGAGAGCATTTTTGTACATGAGCAACAAGTCTTGAGCCACCCCTCATTTCTTCATATTAAATTTAATTTCATTATGTCAATACAATTCAATGTGTTATTGTAACAGGCAGCAAAGTGCCTAAAGATATAGCTTAAAAATCTGGTGCTTATGTAACAACCTCAGCGGCAGCCTCATTTCCCCTCTCGTCTGTTCATGCAGCATCTAGCATCACCATTATACTAATCACTGGCCTGATCATCTGTCATCACCTGCACCTGTTACTCAGTGGTTCATGCTTTAACTTAGATGTGATTCTTCATGCTTGCATCATTCATAGGTCACTGCATTGCTTAAGCAACAGGAAGCCTGGAGAACTATTCCTCAAGACTAGATTAAAAATGCAAAAAAGTCTGACTCTTTGGAAACAAAATACGAAGAAATGAGGGGCAGTCAAAGACTTTATACTGTATAATTATAATGATCAAAATGTGTTTTAGCAGATTTTAAGTCCTGTTTAACAATTTTGTCAATTTATTAAGTTAATAGCAATAATAACGTCTTTTAAGCACATGTACTGAAAATACAATGTTAATGTTTACTTTACTGTAACTTTACTATACTGGCTTTTCTCCAGGGTAAGTACACAGGAAATTGCTGCCGGCAGTGACTCCAGGCCCATAGGCTCCTTCTTTTTTTAAGTGTATTTACAACTGTTTAGACTGAGCCATATTCCAGCACTTAATCACAGAGTTCTCAGGACTGACCGTCCGTGCAACTGCCATTCCACTGTCAGGGTCAGGCAAAGCAGATGTTTTCAAACTAACAGATTACAGACTTACATTAAATTAACTGTTAATGCATTCATGTTAGACTTTACAGTAAACTGCAGAATTGGCTCATTTTATATGTTGTACATGCATACTATTAAAAAAAACTGTGGAGGTTACAGCTGTTAATTACTTATAAGGCTGAATATATTGTGGGTTCACAGCGCCTGGGCCTTTGGATTGAAATATTTTGTAGCATACAGTAATTAGTATTGGTGTTGACATCTTGACCTGGTTGGTCAGAAGTTGTTGATTAAGTTTCTCTAATTAAACTAAGCCAAATGGCATAAAAGTTAACTGATCACTGATGCTAACTGATCAGACTAATGTTAACTGATCACAGTAATGTTAGCTGATTGCAATAATTGTAAGTCACCACCTGAATTTTACTAAACATGATTTATCTAATAGCTTTCCATTGGATAATTACTGCTGTGATTAATATGGTTCAGTTGGCAGCAAATGATCTAACTGATGCAGTAAGTAGTTTCTCATTTCTTAAACAACCATTTCAGAAGACATATCCTGTGGTTGTGACAAAGATGTTACCCTGAAAAATGCATTAGTAAAACCTGAAAGGTTAGTGGTGGACCATCATCTTCTATGAAGAAATGTGGTTGGAAAAACCTCCTGAATAATCATAATGGGACATCTTGTAAACGCGCTCTGAAATCAGTTCATAAAAACAACAACAGTAGAACATACAGCTATGTTTTGTACTTAAAGTTAGAGCATGTCCAAATGCATAATGCGAACTGAACTTAAGGGATTGTGGATAAACAGCTGTGTACGCCTTAATAAAACCACTTAACATTTAAACTAATCAGAAAAAAGGCTTCAATTTGCTAGGGAGCATAAAGAATGGACAGTGGAGCATTGGCAAAAGGTCATGTGGTCATCTTAATGTCAAGAAGAGAGGTGGATCAAGTGATGCACCCATCACGCCAGCACAAGCCAGTGGGGGGCAGTGTTGTGATCTGGGGTTGTTTCTGTTGGTCAGCTCTATGTTCAGCAACATTATGTGCCCCCCCATAAAATTTGGTCAGTTGACTACCAGTTTGTCTCCCTGATGGCATGATGACACGAATTAACCTGCTCAAAATGTGAAAGAGCGATACAGACAGCATGAGACACCATGTTCACACACGGATTGGCCACAACAGAGTCCAGACCTTAACACCATTGAGAGTCTTTGGCACGTGCTAGAGAAAGCTTTACACAGAGGTCTGATGGTCCATCATATGAGATGTTATAGAGAAATTAACATGACTCTGGATTAAATTTAATGTTGTGTCAATTGCATAAGCTTATTGAAATTATGCCACATCTGTAATCAAAGCAAAAGAGTGTGTTTGTTTGTTTTTTGGCCACGCAGTGTATTACCTGATGACTGTAATGTTAGCTGATTGGAGTAGTGATAATTAATCACAGAAATACTAGCTGGTCACAGTATTGTTACAGTAGCTGATCTCAGTACTATTAGCTGATCACAATAATGTTAAATTATCTCAGTACTATTAGCTGATCACAATAATGTTAGCTGATCTCAGTAGTGTTAGCTGATCACAATAATGTTAAATGATCACAGTACTGTTAGCTGATCACAATAATGTTAGCTGATCTCAGTAGTGTTAGCTGATCACAATAATATTAAATGATCTCAGTACTATTAGCTGATCACAATAATGTTAAATGATCTCAGTACTATTAGCTGATCACAATAATGTTAAATGATCTCAGTAGTATTAGCTGATCACAATAATGTTAAATGATCTCAGTACTATTAGCTGATCACAATAATGTTAAATGATCTCAGTACTATTAGCTGATCACAATAATGTTAGCTGATCTCAGTAGTGTTAGCTGATCACAATAATATTAAATGATCACAGTACTGTTAGCTGATCACAATAATGTTAAATGATCTCAGTACTGTTAGCTGATCACAATAATGTTAAATGATCTCAGTAATATTAGCTGATCACAATAATGTTAAATGATCTCAGTAATATTAGCTGATCACAATAATGTTAAATGATCTCAGTGCTATTAGCTGATCACAATAATGTTAAATGATCTCAGTGCTATTAGCTGATCACAATAATGTTAAATGATCTCAGTACTGTTAGCTGATCACAATAATGTTAAATGATCACAGTAATATTAGCTGATCACAATAATGTTAAATGATCTCAGTGCTATTAGCTGATCACAATAATGTTAAATGATCTCAGTACTGTTAGCTGATCACAATAATGTTAAATGATCACAGTAATATTAGCTGATCACAATAATGTTAAATGATCTCAGTGCTATTAGCTGATCACAATAATGTTAAATGATCTCAGTGCTATTAGCTGATCACAATAATGTTAAATGATCTCAGTACTGTTAGCTGAGCACAGAAGTATGAGATGATTATATGATTGTAGTAGTTGTAGCAGATCAGAGTCGCACAGTAATGTTAGCCCTCATTCTGGTCATTTATGGACACTTATGGATACTGCACACCTGCGAATTCATGCACATATTTTTATTTCATTTTTTTTGCTTGTTGCAAATAAGACACTTTTATGCATATTTGCACCCCCCCCCATCCCTACGCGCCCCCCCCCCCCTTTCAGGGCATTTCTATTTAAATCCCACTTCATCTCCATATTAAAAGTTCTATATTTTTCTATATTTGTACAAAAATAATTTCTTTTACCATATTTGTACAACTAGGTTTTTCTTTATATTGTGTATTTGGACAGCTAGATTTTCTTATATTTTATATTTTGTCTTATATTCTATAGATCTATTTCTTCTTTTCTTAGCTAAAGTTATTTTCTATATTTTATTTCTTATTTTATTCTTCATTTATTTCCTATTGATAATCTTCTTATTTTTAACGACACGGGTGGTCGTTAAGCATTTCACTGCATATCGTATTGTGTATAACTGTGCATGTAACATAAAATTTTTAGTTGATAATCACAGAAATGCTAGCTGATCACAGTAGTGTTACAGTAGCTGATCACAATAATGTTAGCTGATCACAGGAATGTTAGCTAATCTCAGTAGTGTTAGCTGAGCACAGAAGTATGAGATGATTGTAGTAGTCTAGCTGATCAGAGTCACACAGTAATGTTAGCCGATGCAATTTTTAATGTATGATTTAGGATATAGACAGAAATTAACGGCTGCTGTAGTCACATTACGGCAATGTGGATCACACCAAAATTTCGGGTCCTGTTTACATCCCTGGTACTGAATGACTGAATCCATGAATCCCATGATCACAAGAATCACGTCCACTCTAATTGGCTACCAGAGCTGGAAAAGCAGACAAAGCTACAGCTGCCTGGTTGCAGCTTCAGGTGCTCGTCAAGCGTTTGCCTCATTAGCACAGCGCCATGAAGACTCGATACCGCTGTTCTTCTCTGAAGGATCGGTGTTGTACGTCAGACATTGTCCCAAATGTTGATGAATGCCTGTTATTTTCACTAGGCTTCAGTTAGCCATGCTAGTGCTAATTATCTGAGGGCCTCTTCAGAGATGAGATGTTTGTGTTCGGGTTCCTGACGGAAAACATGAGCTCACAATGGGCCTTCGTAGGAGTGTGTGCTTGACAAAGAGCCCTCAAAGGGAGTTAAGGGCAGGTCTGAGAACAGCATATGAGCTTTAGAGAGCTCTTGTACGGGAAATTCAACTGATCTGTAAGCCTGATTGTTCGGCTCACACTGTGCTGCAAAGGGCTAGTGAGGTTAATGACAGTCTAACAAACTAAGGGGCATGTCATTAGCATGCTAGGTCTATACATTGTATAGGGAACACAGCGTGCTTGGTAATATTCCTTATATTATGTGTGTTTTTGTAATTGAGGGTGACTGACCCCAGCAGGTTACACAGGGACGTCTGTGATGTGATATTTTATAGTACTGGAGAGTGTTTGAGAAGGTTGATATGTAAAACGGGACAGGACTGACAGTAGTGAAGCTGGCCCTCAGCAGATGACCAAAAAGCAGCAGCAATGGAGCTCACTGTATCATTTAAAAGTAAATAAGATAAAATTAAATGATTTGTACCTTAAAACATGGTAAAATAATTTTTTCTTGTATATCCCAATCAGGAGCCTGGGGCCAGAACACAACGTATACAGTATGACTGTGAACATCAGATAATAAGACAGGATTCTTTTTTATCAGCAGTTTCCTCCCACCTTCTGAAAAACGTGCAAGTAGGTGGTTAGATTCATGGCCAATTGTCCCTAGGTGTGTGTGTGTGTGTGTGTGTGTGTGTGTGTGTGTGTGTGTGTGTGTGTGTGTGTGTGTGTGTGGTGCATTGTGATGTCCTGGTGACTTTTTCTAGACTTGTGTCCAGTGTTACTGAAGACAAATAAATGAATGAAATAAAGATACCAAACGCAAACAATTTCCATGAAGTGGCATGGTGGCGAAGTGGTTAGCACTGTGGCCAGGTTCCACTTCCAGGTTCCTTTTTTGATTCCCAGCTCAGGTCTGTGTCTGTGGAGTTTGCTCGTTGTCCCTGTGGTCTTCCTCCAGGTACTCTGGTTTCCTCTCAAAGTCCAAAGAAATGCAGGTTAGGCTAACTGACATCCCAAATTGCTTATAATGTGTGAATGTGCGTCTGAGTGCGTGAGCGTGTGTGTGTGTGTGTGTGTGTGTGTGTGTGTGTGTGTGTGTGTGTGTGTGTGTATCCTGTGATGGATTGGCACTCCATCCAGGGTGTACTCCGCCTCATGCCCTGTGACGGGCTCCAGTACCCCTCCACCCTGTACAGAGTATAAAGCATTATAGACGATGAGATGATGACCCTTTTCCATAAGTAATCTAACCTTAACTACTGAGCTTAATTAATGAATATCTCACCTGCAAAAAGGGACATAAAAATATTATTACTGTTATTATTATAATGTTAATAGTGTGCTATTTGTCAACTGAATTTATTAAGGCAAATTCTGAACATCTATAAAGCCTAGTGCACTAAATATTCATCTATAAACACACACACACACACACACACACACACACACACACACACACACACACACACACACACACACAAAAGCAGTAAATGTTGAACTCTTGTATTTGGTCGGGTTTTTTTTTTTTTTTCTCATAACGTTATCAATTAGCGCCACCTCCTGGTCCAAACTAGGAACTACTAAATGTTGGAATTAACAGAAAGAAGGCAGAGATAATATAACAGATTTATTACAGGTATACCAGCCCTTTCAAAAACTCCTATTTATATTTTATAATCCCTGGACATGAACGACTGTGCAGTTTGTCTAGCTGTTAGAGTATTAAATAGGAGGTCTTGCTGTATGGCACGGATAAGATGGTGTCACGCCTTTTCCCTGTGTATGGCTGGGTTTCCTCCCAGACACATGTACAGTAGGTTGGTGAAATTGACTATACTAAATTTCCCTAAGGTGTGTATGAGGGTATGCATTTTTGTGTGGACTTGGATCACATTCCTACATCAAGGCCAGTGTTCCTGGGTTAGGCTTCAGATACAACATGACCCTGACCAGGATAAATTTGACCCAGATATTCATGAAGTTTGTTTTGAGTTTGCATGTTCTCCCCATGCTCCGGTTTCTTCCCACAGTCCAAAGATATGCAGATTAGGCCAATTGGTGTTCCCAAATTGTGTTCCCAATAGTGTGAATGCGTGCGCGTCCTGCGATGGGGAGTCCCCCTGCCTTGTGACCTAAGTCTCCTGGGATAGGCTCCAGGCCCTTGTGACTCTGTATACAGGATAAAGCGGTATAGACAATTAGTGAGTGAGTGAGTGAGTGACATCCATATGGAATTCTTTTCATAACCGATTGATAATGATGCCAGTAAAGCACACAAGGTTAAAAGATTTGCTCTAAGACCCCCATAATCACAGTTTGTAGTGTCAGGGATTGAACTCACAACCTTCCAACAATCATCAGGCCAGAGCCTTCTCCACCACAGGCCTATCCTGTTTAACGGCTCAGGTTGTTAAACCCTACAAAAGACTAAAACTAATAACCCTGGAATGAGGGTAATAATATTTTAATAGCATTATTATTACAATCATCTGCCATCCATTCAACAAGTCGCCTAATCCTACTTCATATTAATGTTTCTAATATCTGTGTGGTTACAGCAACTATTATCCATGCAACTATCACTAAGAATGTACGCATTTTTTAGATTGATTACAGCAGTACATATCAAAAATGATTGTTTAACGACCTACATTACAAGGAAGGGTAATTTTAAAGCACACATTTCCCACAATACATTTAAATAATTTCAATTATACTTTCAAACAAATCGTCAAACGTGTGTACTACAATTTTGGGTTCTGTGAATTTATTATTGTAAACATAGTTAATTTTACAAGGTTATTAAAGCTCATGACACAATTAAATATTTTATAATATAATGTTCCAGAGCTGATGTGAGTCCCCCCGACACCCCTGTAACAGAAACTCGCAGACAGCGCTGTGTCATTTCAGAACTGGGGGAACTTTGCGCATGTACGTCATATGTCTGATAAGATATATAAAAAATCATTACGATATAATCTTTAGCCATGAAACAAATCAGATTCCACGGTGACTGGCATGAGCTGGCAGCCACGCACCATCATGGAGAATGCTCTATGCGTATATGTAGTTTGTCAGTACACCATAAGCATTATGGGTATTTATAGTAGGCATACTATAGGGTGCAATTGAGACACATGAATGTGTTCGCTGAGATTAAACTACGCACTGGAGAATGATGTCCGCCCGCACACCTCGCTAAATACTGCATGTTCCCAAAACTGATATAGCATAAAAAAAATTATAATAATAACATTGCACTTATTCCATGCCATTCCTTTATACATAAATTCCATTATGTACTTAACTCAACCATTTTACGCAATTTTATTTATTCATTCATTCATTCTACTTTAATAACTACATCATCCCAGTCAGGGTCTGGGTCATACTCTAGGAACACTGGATGTAAGGCACAGATTTTACGCCGGGTGCCTCTCCTGATGCAACCTTGCAATTTTATAAATTTTATCAAGGTTTGGGAGCGGCACTGTATCCAATGGCTGGGGTTTAGGCATTGGGTGGGAATTGAACTCAGGCCTTCTGCATAGCAGGCAATAAACTCCTAATGATCCAACAATGCCCCCATGAACGCATCTGAGTTGTGGACCTACAGTAATATCAACAATATTAACCATATTATTCAATTATCACATCTGTCCATTTTTTGTACTGCTTACCCAGTGTAAGTTCGCGAATGGTCTGGTAGCTTTTTTTTTTAGATAACTTGGGGTGCGAACGAACAACCTTAAATAGAATGCCAATGTACACACTCTTAAACAGCCAGTCATACCCTACGGGCGATCTGGAAACACCAATCTGCCTACATTGCACCATATTCTTTTTACTGTAGGAGGAAACTGGACACCCCAGAAGAAACCCATCGAGTATGGGGAGAACGTGTAAACTCCGCGCGCACAGACTGGAGGCGGGATTAAAACCCCCCAACCCAGTGTTAACCACTAAACCACCATGCTGCCAAAATGATGACATTTATGATCTTATTCATGGTAAGATCCCCGTGCTATGCAGTTACATCACTTCTCTTGTCTTTGATGAATTGTGTTGAAAATAAAGATTTTGTTTTTTAATTCTAAAAAATATAACGTTTTATAAGATTTCATCATATTGTATTGAATTGCATTAAAAAAGTGACAAATTTCTCAATTATGTCTCTAAATGCAGCATCATTTGGATTGGATGAAACTGAATTGAATAACACAGATTATCGATCCCTCGAATGGTAAACAGCACAGAAACAGAAGACACACATAGACAGGAGAGCACAAACATGTCTTTTTTTTTTTTTTTTTTTGTCTTCACTTTCCTCAGGTTTCCTCCCAGCCACACAAAAACATCCCAGCAGCTGCACTGATTACTTTAAATCACCCCTTGGTGTGAATGAGTCTGTTCACTGTGTTTGCATAGTATCCTGTGTTTCAGGGTGTGTTCCCACCTCACACAGAGGTTTCCCTGGATAGACCCTGGATTCACTGACCAGGATAAAGTGGTACGAATAATAAGGAGTGAATACACAAACAACAGATCACGACTCCCACTCTCCAGTATTGGAGCAAGTGACCAGGGCATGCGTAGCACCTTGTGTCTTCATGAGAAGCAGATAAGCTCACCGGCTTTGTGTATCAAGGTTATTCACGGTGACTGGCCCATTAGCCTGATCGCTCCCTCAGCAGTGCTTATCATTTCGAGTCTAGCGCTTAGTTTTAATGCAGCATGAAGACTTTACATGCATTCTGATAACACTGGAAGGTTTTGCAATTTCAGGAATGAAGGTCGACCCGTCCTTTTGTCTGAAACAACATACAGGTGCATAAACAGTCCTGAGGCCAGACCAATAAACTCAATATCAGTTTAATGCAAAACAAGATTTTTTTTTTTTCTTGATTGTACTGTAGTATGATTTAAAGCAACGGTTCGTAAAATCTGATACAGTCACAGACTCCCTCGGTTGATAAAAGACATCAGAAGGACACAGACTATGAACAGAGAACAGAAATCACAGCACCCGTACTTAGCAAACTGAGACAGTAAGATTAAATTAAGATTCTGGGAAGCTGCAAGAGTAGGTAAAGTAATTGTTGGCAGGTGATGATCATAATATCGTTCATGACAAAAAGAATAAATAATAATAAATACAGTGTGGTATAATGTGAAACAAATCCCATTCACAGAATATTTTAAAATAATTTTCCAGCAAATACACGTACATACATGTACAGTATGTATAAATATAAGTAATCTAATCTTAATAATAATAATAATAATAATAATAATAATAATAATAAACAAGCTACATTATCTATTTATTAGTGCGGAAAGGTTTTCCACTGCTGGGCGGACAAAATCTGTGTGTGTGTGTGTGTGTGTGTGTGTGTGTGTGTGTGTGTGTGTGTGTGTGTGTGTGTGTGTGTGTGTGTGTGTGTGTGTGTGTGTGTGTGTGTGTGCGAACTCTTACATGTCCTCCCTGGGTCTGGTGGGTTTCCTTCATGTACCCAGGTCCAGTACAGGTTGATTGGGCCATTTCCAAAATTGCCTATGGGATAGCAGTTCCCCGATCCAGAACCCTTTACTTCTTAATTAATGAATTGGTTTGTTTTTGTCTCTAAAGGGGCAATCCAAGAAGGCTTAAGGGTGTAAGAGTGTGGTTATGTCATTCATTAAAATTTCTCATAGGAAACTGCTAACATGATGTGTTAGATATTCATACTATGAGCTAGTGATGTAATACAATAATACTACTTTGCTTGTATGTCTAACTGACATTAATGTTTTTATAGTGACATCTACTGGTTACTGTAAAGATGTTACATTTGTGGCATTTGGCAGACACCCTTATCCAGAATGACTTATGTTTTAATCTCATTATACATCTGAGCAGTTGAGGGTTAAGGGCTTAACAGGAGCAACTTGGTGGTGGTGGGGTTCGAACCTGGGACCCTCTGAGCTACCCCGCCTAGGGGAATGGTGTTACATGTACATGTGATGTTACATTAGATGTTATTGTATATTTTAATTGATGCTTTATTATTATTATTATTATTATTATTATTATTATTATTATTATTATTATTATTATTATTATTATTATTATTAGAAATATTTATACAAAGGTAACTTGAAACTGTTGTTCATACAGTAGCAAGCTCATAAGGACAAATGGTAGTTAATGATAAAAAATCATATTTCTCCCTGGGCACAGTGTATAACACATCATAAATCATTTAAGTCATTCTAGTTATACAAGATTAGCAGGGCAATAACAATCACACATACAGTACATGTTGTTACAATCCACTCGCAATTAGTCGTCAAAGGCTATTCAATAACAGGATGCTGGCGTTTAGCCCATACACACCTTGTTTGGGTAATCTAACCCTGACGGATTACTCGGGTTGTTTTATAGTTTTTTTTTTTTTTTTTTTGGCCAGGATAAAGGCACTCGCTGTTCCTTTTAAGAGTAATCATTCCTTTTATGAGTTCATGGGTCATGTACTTTTAAAAGGTAAATATGAATATCTAAATCTAAAGCATGCCACTATTGAATGCACTATTGGAAGAAGCTTATAACATGATGAAAGGCTGTGGTTGTTTTTTTTTCTCTCTCTCTCTCTCTCTCTCTCTCTCTCTCTCTCTTTTTTTTAAATATATAAAAACCTTTCAGTAAGTGAATTATGTACAGTAATTTGGTCAAGTGGCATTAAATAAGAGACACACCCATTTGCATATGCCTGAGCAGTGAAGCGTTCGGTGCTGGGATACAGAGCGTTGGCGGTGTTACCTGCCAACACAGCTTCAATCCCAATTATATGAACAGTGCCATGAAGTGATTTATTCCACCGCACCCCAGGCAGCCGGGAACACGAGTCGTAACCTGTTCCGATGCAGTTTCACATCCTCATACTGCATTCACTGGGTCTTTAACATGACAAATGTGAACGGAATCCATCCATAGGTCAGTGCTCACAGCAGATGTTAACAAGCATAATAAAAAGAAAAGAAAATGCCATATTCACTTTACTCAGTGTCAATCGAGAACGATATAAAAGAAGGCAGTTTACATTAATAGGCATTGTTGGTGTAAAAGTGGGACATTCTTGTGGCGGAGCTGTGAAAATTAATTGCCTTGTACACGGAGCTGTGAGTATAGCTGTACTTTGTGGTTTGTTTAACTGCTGTGGGAACCTGATGGAATCCATACGAGATACCCGCAGCCTGCCTACCAACACGGCCCTCAAACCCACAGCCATGAGCCTTTAGGGTCTAATAAATCATGTATTTAGGGAGCGCGGAGCTATAGCGTTTCATGGACTCTGTCTTAAGGTTTCTGTTTGGATAGTGTGCTTAAGTGATATTGGATGAACATCTGCTAGAGTTGGTGCTTAGCGGAAAGGAATGTTTCACATTTTTGGACGATTTAGAAATTTAGCAAAGTTGGAGGCCTGATCTGCTCTTATCATCATCATCATCATCATCATCATCATCATCATCATCATCATCATCATCACCGATTTCAATCAGATTCTAACACAAAAATAAATAGTGAATCCAGTTACAGTTATCCAATAGGAAACAAACAAACAAAAATAAATCAAGGACTCAGTAGTGACTCGTAACCTCGTTTTGCTGCCATCGTATAAGCCTTCTGATCGTATCTCTAAAGAGTGGTTAACAGTGATGTGAGGCTTTTTGTGTGAAGCAGAGGGCACGGAGCTAAAGAGCGCGGTTTGTTCCGACGGCCATTCAGTATTGTGGATTAAGCGAAGACAGGAAGGCTCAGACGGTACTGCGGCCTCCTCAGATGTCCAGCCAAGCCAATATGAAAGAGCACAAACTAACAACACTCTCATTAAGGCATGACATTTCCAGCAGGCCTCCGTTCAATGCCATATCTGTTATATTCAACTGTACACAAGGGCCTTCTTCCCCTCTCATTCTGCTCCCTTTTCTGTTCAAATCAACTTTAATAAAAGCCCGGCGACGTGACACCGCTGCCACTCCAGGGAACGTTTTTTAGAAATCCGAATCTTTGAAAAAGTGACCCTCTTTTAAAGGTACAGGAACCTTGAGAAAGGGGCCAGCACACTGTACCTTCACTCTCTGTGCCTCTATCTACTTCATGCTCAAAGGGAGGCGTGATAAAAGCTGGCATTGTGATGTACAGTGTGGGAAAACATTCACGTCCGGTGCTGCTGAATGAAGAGCTTGTAAAAGAGCCGGGCCGGCATTCTCTCTCTCTCTCTCTCTCTCTCTCTCTCTCTCTCTTTTTATTTTTATATATTTATATTTTTTTCATTTCCGCTCACTGGCTCGATTGAAACAGCTGAGTCCTTACCTGCACTTACATACAATATGAGTGGGTAAAAAAAAAAAAAAAATCAGTCTGGTTTGACCCCGGGTTTGAAAATATTTGAGCAAAAAAAATAAATAAAGAGAGAGAGAGAACAGCCCTAAATGAAGCTAATAAGTGGAAGGATGTTTTCATTTCCAGTGAACCGCAAGCCATAATACACACCAAACACAAGACAAATAAAAGAGTCCAAGCTTGAAACACGTGTCCAACAGAGCTTGACCTAATTATCAGGAGAGCTTTCCAAAACAAACTAAATAACCCGAGTGAAGCTCATGCACGGGGTCACCTGAAAATCCGACAAAATGATGGTAAATGATTTCCCTCTTTCCTGCAGTCTGTTAATAAAGAACAGGGAATTTTTTTTTTTTTTGAACAGACGCCTGGATGAAAGGCGAGGTAATAACAAAGAATAAGTGTTTTTGGCTGCTTGACTTTTTTCCATGAATCCGAGGGAGTGAACAGAGAACGCTTTCCAGACCGCATGCATCACATCCAAGAGCCAAAGCCCAAGCCCTTAAGGGGAATTACTCAAATAACAGTAATTGTGCTCTGTTTTTCTTTTCTTCCCCCCCCCCCTTCTTCTTGAGTACACATATGAGCATTTTATTCAAATTGTTCCACATGTTTACGTCTAATAATGCCGTCAATAGCAAGTGTACGGTGAAAAGTGCCTTACAGCCTGACTGCTGCATGCTGGGTTTAATATCCTACTGCTACATTCGTGCTGGCAGGCTGCAGTGAAACGCAGTGACATAACTCTGCAGAATGCTCCGTGTATTGATAGATCTCATACTGAACACGTAATACTTAAGATGATTTACATGACTGCATGACAGCAAGAAAACGTCAAATAATTTAGTGCTGTTTTTTAAATAATATGACAGTAGACAGAAAAATGAGGCATAGTGTGTTTGTGTGTGTGTGTGAACAGCCTATAATACGCTTTATGACCAGTGACTCTAATTTCACGATGTTCTCCGTTGGGACGCCCATGACTGACGAAAAGCTGCATTTAGAGGGTTTGGGGATAAAGTTTCAAAAAGCAGAAGTGGGGTGTGACGTTATTTATGCCTCCAGAATACCACAATCCATTCCGACACATTTCCCAGTCTCAGATTTCCATAAGGTCCATCCCAGTACTGTGCCTTTGTTTCAGTGTTTTAGATTATAACAAGCCACCCCCCCCCCCGACACACACACACATACAGACATACACACTCCTCTTTCCTCCACCCTCCACCCAGCAGCCCTTTGGGAGTCCTCTTGATCGGTTCCATATGTCAGTTCACATTACTGCATGGAAAACTTTACAACAACAGTGCATTTTTCTTTTACAGATCGTCGGATACACTTTATAAGGATTGTTCAGCTTGTAAGGAGGGGAAACGTTGCTTTTTTATCGGGTGCGATCGGCCTGTTACAGTCTGTGAACCTGTATTAGAAGCAGCTTTCATTCCCACGTTACATCGCATCGTGTTGGACTTTTAAACGTCACTCGCACCCCATTTGTAGCTTCATATCATTTCCGAAGTGGAACCAGATGGTGGAGTGATGTACAGTACCGAAGACAGTCCAATAGCTCTATTTAACATGTTATCATTTACTCCATTAGCTCCGTATGATATGATATTACATTATAAGAGTGCGCATTACTGTATGTGACTGATATGAGAATGAAATAGAAGCCTGAATACGTTTAATGCGTCCAAAAGAGCTAGCTGGAGCCAGTCATTTAATCCAAGGCTACGATTACAGCAGATTTATTGCAAACACCTTGAGTCAACACCGGCAATCAAATAATCAAACTGTTTATCAGTCTGGCAGGTATTCAGACCGACCGCTCCACGTATCGCCCTTCCGATCTTAATTCTCAAACACAAACCCTGAGATAGAAGGAAGGAGAGAAACAGACAGAGAGATACAAACACCAGATATACTGTAGTATATATATATATATATATATATATATATATATATATATATATATATATATATATATATATATATATATACTGATATTTTCCTTTTTTTTCTTTTTCTTCTTGATGACTCAGCTGTTAAAAGCAGTAGATACACTGTAGAGTGGAGGACTCTGATGTAAGGAAGGTTCCACCCTGATAGAGTTACTGAGCAAAAAAAAAAAATGGAGCAACAGAGGAAACAGGAAGCATGAAGTATAGGCTGAAGTACTTTGTACTTCACTGGAAATTCTCTGAAAAGAAGAAGTAGAAGAAATTGCTTAAATTAGCTTTTTTTTTTTTTTTGAAGGGCTCCCACAAGTCGTCTTGCACCTCCAGGGTCCGGGTTCGATTCCGTGTGCATGGAGTTTGCATGTTCTCCCCGTGTTTCATGGGTTTTCCTCCCACAGTCCAAAGACCTGCAGTTTAGGCTAATTGGCGCTCCCAAATTGCCAGTAGTGTACAAATGAGTGTGTGAATGTATGTGTGTGTGTGTCCTGCAATGGATTGGCACCCTGTCCAGGGTGTACCCCGCCTTGAGCCCTAGGATAGGCTCCAGGCCTCCATGACCCTGAATACAGGATAAAGGGGTATAGACGATGAGTGAGTGAGTGAGTGAGTGAGTGAGTGAGTGAGCTCCCACAATCACTCTTCCACATGCTCGTGCCATCATCAAAGAAAAACTCCATACATGTGATAACATGGTCATTCAGTACATTCAGGTCGTCAGCTGAATTTATTTTATCGCCACATAATGTTGCTCAGTCTAGACCTGACCAACTGAAGCAACCCCAGATCATAACACATGTCGCTTCATGCGCGTCCCTTCTTACCTGGACTTATCATTCTAGACTTATCAGACCATGACATGACATTTTTTTTCCATTGCCCAATCTTTATGCTCTTAAACAAACCGTTTTACCCGATTTAATCTCCCTAACAAGTGGTTATCTTATGGCCACACCGCTGTTTAATACCAATCCTGTGAGTTCTTGTCATAAACATACTGTAGATATGATTTCTACTATCAATTTTTTTATGATGTCACCTTCATGAAGCAATGTTTTTTTTTTTCCATGAAGTTGAGGGTTCAGCAGTATCCTTTCAGGTTTTAATAATGTATTAGACAGAACATAACCTAATTCCAGGAAATCTTCCTAGTTGTTTTCTTTGCTTGACACAGACCATAATAATTTGACCCTTCTGAAAGGGCAATGGATAACTGATCACTATCGAAGCATTTCAAAAACTCTCAATTTGTCAGTCCAACGATACCTGATTTAGATATAATTTCACATTCGCCAGACATTCCTTTTCGTGATGAGGTCATAGAGAGGTTTCGTGCTGATGACTCTTCCATGCATATCACGGTTATGCAAGCAAGCAAAGGCGGACTGCACAATCATTGCGAGACTGTCAGGCAGTGGAGCGAAGTTCACCACAGCTAGGCTAACAGATAAAGCTGACGCTATAATCGCAGAGAGGAAATGAGCTTCATTCATCATCTCCTGTTCATTTATATGTTTCATAAGCAGAATATTCGATTAAAACTTTTGGTCCAGCATTTACAGTACATGAGATGTACACAAGCGGCAGCTGCAGACTCATTTCTCTTACTATTTGTTATCTGATCAAGATAAAAGTGAATACCAAGTATGTACAGGCCCTGACTGTTATATGGGTGTTTACTTCTAAGCCGTTCTAACCAGGTTCGGGTTTCTTTGGTCCTGCAATTTGAACTAAATTATCACAGGTTGAAATCCCATGTCCACCAAGTTGTCCCTGTTGGGCCCTTGAGCAAGACCCTTAATGCTCAGATACATCTGGATGAGGGCATCTGCCAAATGTAAATCTTATGCTCTTCCTAGACATGGTCATGGGGATCTGGAGCCTTTTTTAAGGAGACTTGGGGCACAAGGTGGGCAGGAGTGCCAATCCATCGCGGGACACACAAATACACACACTCACATGCTCATCCACACACTTTGGGGAAATTTGGAAATGGCAATTAGCATGTCTTTGGACTGTGGGAGGAAACCAGAGTAGGGAGGAAACCCATGGGGAGAACATGAACACAGACCTAAGGTGGGAATCGAACCCGGACCCGGACGGTACAGGGCGACTGTGCTAACCACTACGCCACCATCCTGTATATTAAACACACTGTGTATGTCTGCCAAATACCAAAAATGTACATGTAAATGTAATAGAATTCTCTCTGTCTTGAGTAAAAACAAAATTATCATTAAATTTACTACATTCACATAATAAATAATAGAGCCAATAAATACTATGCTAGTTTATTTTCTTTTAACATTTGATACCACGTGAACAAATGACAGCGCGGTAAATATGCAGAGCTCTCGTACGCAGACGTCTTTCACAGTTAATAACAGACTGCGCCTGAAATGACGCACGGCATGCCATCAGATCCTTTTTTGAATTCTTCCTCAGTACACTGACTGCACTGTCACTTCAGCCTACCAACAGATCTGTTTATAAATTTGGCAAGGAAATTTGATGTATTAGACAGAGATGATTTCCTTTGCTTGTATCAAATGGAGCAGAATGAGTCTCTGGGAGTGTGTGCACTGATATAGCAGAGGCACGGATACGAACGGGAGATGATCCGAATGCAGCTGTGTCCGATAACGCAGCACATGCACGACATTCATCATGCGTGGACCAAAATACAGATTGGTGCAACAGACAGTATTCCTGAAACGCAGGATTAACACACAGTTTAACATATCGGAATGAACACACGGGCGCCTTTTCGAGAAAACAATCCAAATATCTGTATTAAGCATAAAGATGGCAACGTACAGTATCAGCAAATATTAAATGATCACAGATGGAACATGGAAATTGAATACTTCATTTTAAATAAGGAACGTAAACATAAGGAACTAAAATGCCTACAGACAGAAGACAAGGCGTGCCAGTTTTATTTTCTTCCTCTGCACCAAGGTGAGTCAAATCGAATCTGTGTTTTTTTTGTTTTGTTTTGTTTTTTACATTGTTAGCAAATTTGCTGCATTAAGGAGAGGACACGGTGTCAGAGACCGGAGACTATTAATATTATTTTGCCTGCAAGTGGTGCAAAATGACTCTCTGGCTCTGCCCTTGACCAAGAACTCACACTTATTCTCCACCACACTGAGTTATCAAGGGGAGCTATAAGGGGATTTAGCATGCAGTCAAAAACACTTTGTGCTTTACATAACAGCTTCTGCGTTCTGCTTCTCAGCACAGGAAATACACCACACTCTGACACCCTTCTACCACTTCCAGGTACAGCAGCTATATTTACACACACACACACACACGCACACACACACGCACGCACACCACCACACACACACACACATGCACGCACCGCTCTACCTTTTTGTTTATCCATATATCTCTTCTAGGAGAACTTTTGTTTCCTGTCTAGGTTGCTCTGCTCCTTCTACCACGTCTTCACATCACTCGGTTTTATTCTAGTTCAGCAGAAGTTCATACACCACCGTCTCCTCCGCCCATGCCAGGCTCAGGCTGGCGTCTGACTCAGAAAATGAGCTCATGAAGATTAAGTTCATGTCCCCAATGAAAGCCCCCCCCCCTCTCTCCATCTCTGAGGTGGTAGTAGAGCTCCATAAACACTTACCTCTACTACAGGATGTAGAACATGCATACAGTACATGAGCAGATTGAGGCAGAGCTCCAGAAGAAGAGAAAGTGTTGACTTTTAGGATATCCCAAGGTTAGGGGATCTGGCTTACTACTGTGCCCAGCTGCACAGACTCCCTGCACGTGTAACATCTGGATAAATATATTCTGAACTGCGCTCATGTTCATGTGGAGCACGACAAAATCAAACACAAACCTGATAACAGGCCTAACTACTACTACTACTACTAGCAATACTACTACTACTACTACTAATAATAATAATAAGAGGAGTTTGCATGTTCTCTCTGTGCTTGGGGGGTTTCCTGCGGGTGCTCCGGTTTGCTTCCACAGTCCAAAGACATGCAGAATAAGCTAACTCCCGTTCCCAAACTGTGTGTGTGTGTGTTATACCCTGTCTCGTGCCCAAAGTCTCCTGGGACAGGTTCCAGGCTGTAATAATAATAATAAATGAAAAGTGTGATTGGATAGGCGGCACGGTGGCTTAGTGGTTAGCACCGCCGCCTTGCACCTCCAGGGTCCGGGTTTGATTCCCAGCCAGGTTTGATTCCCACCTCTGTGTGCATGGATTTGCATGTTCTACCCGTGCGTGGTGTAGAAATACACAGTAGATTAGACTAATCGGCGTTCCCAAATTGCACTTATGTGTAAATAAGTGTGTGTGTGTTTGTGCCCTGGGATGGATTGGCACTCTGTTCAGGAAGTACCCTGACTTGTGCCCCACCTTTCCTGGGACAGCCCCCCCCCCCCCGTGATCCTGCATACTGTAAGCGATATATTCGATCAGCAAGAGTGAGTGTGATTGGCTGCTGTTGTGTGGTGGAACATGACAAAATGGAAAATATGTGCGTAATCTACTGTATAGCAATATAGAGTATTTATCTACAATTATGATATAATATTTTACAATATGATATTTGAAACTAATTCAACTAGAATGTGTTAAAATAAAAAGACCACGAGCAATACGCATTTCCTTTGATTTACAGCTTTCTCTTTTTATAATGCCTCTTCAAAGTGAGTCTTATCACATATTTTAGCATAAAAGACAACATAAAGGCAACATTTAAAAATTTTATGAGAAGGGGAAAACCAGAAGAAAAAAAAAAAAAGCCATTTTCAGTATGAATGTCATATTTCCTGGGCCTCAAATGCTCCTTGATAGATTTACTGGCCTTGTTAAAGTCTTGGCTATTTTTGTGCAAAATACATCTGGCATTCCCCATGAGCTTATTTTTCCTGCCTGGCGGTTTTCCTGTGGTTCTGCGAGTCAATACTCGCTGAATGCCTTCCACTCCGCACAGGCTCTTCATTAGAAAACATACTTTTACTTTTGCACAAGCCAAGCCATGATGGTGAAGTTGCACTTTTACTGGCATGGCTAAATCCGGCTGATAGGTGGCTTTTAATAACGGTCTGGGTATGGGATTTTGACGCGCTTGATGGTTTTTAAGTTGAAAAAAAAAATTAAAAATCAGGAAGAAGAAAAAAAAATTGGCCTGCTTTATAAATCTTGATGGCAGCAGCTGTTCTGTATCATTTTTATACCACAAATAGTTACAGGCCCCTTGAGCTAAACAAAGCTCTTTGGAAAATGTAGTGCAGTGTACTCGAGGAGCTAAAGTTGCCTCATTTTGTCCACGTCTAAAAGAATTAGCACAGAATAAAGACAATTGGGAGATGAAATTATAGAGCGGAGAACGCAGCGCCGCTGATGAATAGCTGGTGCAGTATTGCACAAGCCAGCAGATTACGAGGAGAGCACAGCTGCTGAGTGCGGGCCTAATGCGAGCAGCTGGGCCATCAGGCCAACACAATAGCGTGTCACAATCTGCAGTGTGCGTCTACAACAACTGCATTCTGTACCGGACAAATAGCTAACTAGCAAAAGGCCAACTCCATCGGGGCCTTCAGGAGATCTGCTTCACACGCTAAAGTCCACCTCGTTCCAGCCGGAGCTGTACAACACTGCGTCTTAATTTGATCCCGCCACAGATTTGATGAGTTCTGTAAGTAGTCATGATTGCATTGTAACTATAGTAATGCCATAAAATTCTGTTGCTTTTCATAAAAATAAAAAAAACATGCTGTGGTTGTTTTGAATGTTTTCAACCAACTTTTTTCTTTCCTTGCTTTTTTTTTTCGCTCCCCCTCCCACCAGCCTCCAAGAACATGCTGATACAATCATACCGCAGTTAATGAATGACTTCACTGGCTGAAATTATGCTGCTTTTGGACTTGCCTTTGCTGTCTGTTTGTCCCCAGAGGCAGTGTAGTGAGGAGTTTGCAAGCTGCAGTTCTGCAAGGTGTAATGCCTGGTCTCTGTCTGTAGATGTCACTGCTACTCAATCTCTTGCCTAGTTTTTCTAGTTTTTAGCTTTTCACATTCAACAACAACAACAACATTATTATTATTATTATTATTATTATTATTATTATTATTATTATTATTATTATTATTAATGATAATAATAATAATAATAACAACAACAATAATAATACTATTTAAAAACATTATTATTATTATTATTATTGTTATTATTATTATTATTATTATTATTATTATTAATAATAATAATAATATTTAACAACAACATTATTATTATTTTTATTGTTGTTGTTGTTAATAATAATAATAATAATAATAATAATAATAATAATAATAATAATAATAATAATTATTATTATTATTATTATTATTATCAAGTATAATAATCAAGTCAGTAATAGATTTATATGGATTATTAACAAGGAATATTGGCGGTGGCGTGGCGTAGTGGACTAGACTAGACTGTCGCCCTGCTCCTCCAGGGTCTGTGTTCGATCCACATCTCAGGATCTGTGTGCATGTCGTTTGCATGTTCTACCCGTGCTTGGTGGATTTCCTCCTGGTACTCCGGTTTCCTCCCACAGTCCAAAAACATGCATATTAGCCCGACTGGTGTTCTCAAGTTGCCCATAGTGTGTAAATGTGTTGATCTGTGGTCCTATCACGGTCATAAAAATTTAATAAATACAATACTCACTACTGGTCTCCATGGTCCCTAACTGGACTACAGAGTTTATTTATTAATTAATATTATTAATGACACAATGATTATTGCGCTTTTTTATAGGATTTGTTTGGACCATCCACCCTCTATATAGACTATGCACTGTTGGCCAAAGGTATTAAAACAACATATGGCATGTACCGTATTACAGTTCTCCCTGTGCACAAACTTTAATCAAAAGTATATAGGAGGTCTTTCTTTATATGCCGTAGTTGTATAATGTAGACTTAAGAAGCCCTGTTCCAGCATGACAGTGCAGCTGCATACAAAGTGAACATATGGTTTGACAGGACAGTGGAAGAATTCGAGTGACCTTGACATAGCCCCGACCTCAACCCCACTAAACACCTTCGGGATGAACTAGAACTCCGAGTACATGCCAGACCTCTTCCCTTGACCTCTCTAATACACTCCTGGCTCCTGAATAGATCTAAGTTCCCACAGTCATGCTCCACAATCTGGTGTAAAGCCTTTCCAAAGCAAGAGTGGAGGTTATTATAATAGCATTGGACAAGTCCGTATGAATATGATAAAGAATATGGCGTCCACATACTTTTGACTATAGAGTGTCGCTAATGAAGACTCTGATGTGTCTAAATTGTAAAACTTTTCTTTTTTTAATCAGAGGAAAATGTGACACACTGATACAAGCTTAACAGTTCAAGGAGATACTGTATTACTGAAGAAAAAATAGGTGAAATATGACAAGGAAAAAAAGAGTGGGGAGGAAAAAATGTGGTCATGGAGTGTCTAATAGACTTACACAAAGTGATGATGAAAATGTATCAGAGATACGGGTTCACCACAGTGACCTGGTTTCCCACGCAAACGAAAATGCAGCTCTTTTCTAATGCTCGAACTCTGCATGCTCACTCGAACACACATTCTCCCTCTCTTTAATTCCTTCTTTGCAGGATTTAGTCAGCTTGTGCGTGTGTAAGAGATATGCCTAATGCAGTAATGTAGGAGACAAGGACATTTCTTTCTTTTACTGTTTTTCTTTTTTAAAAGGTTTTATGGAACATTATGAAAGACAACAATACTGTACAAAAAAAAAAAATGCAATTAAAGCAAAAATCCTCCCTGAATGACTTGCATAGTAATCTTTATAACCGACAATTATCTTCTTGGAAATACTTTAATAATTAAATGCGTGTAGTTGCGGCACGGTGGCTTAATGCTTAGCACTGTCGCCTTGTACCTCCAGGGTTCGATTCCCGCCTCGGGTCTGTGTGCATGGAGTTTGCATGTTCTCCCCGTGCTTGATGGGTTTCCTCCGGGTGATCAGGTTTCCTTCCACGGAATAAAGACATGCAGATTAGTGTGTGAGCGTGTGTGTGCCCTGTGATGGCCTGGCACCCCGTCCAGGGTTCTACCCTAACCCAAATGGTCATTTATCTCTGAATAAAGAGACAGATACAGCTACACTTCTTGTGCCGTTAGTGCTTTAGTCCATCCAGCTCCCTGACCTGCTCAGCTGTATACTGCACACACGCACGATCACATCAGCGTTCCAAGTCTTATTGAATGTTAACTAGCTGAGGCATGTTAAGTGGCGTTGCACTCAATAACCAAATCAGTTCTGAAGAAGTCAAATTCTGAGATATGTCAGTAATTTTCATTACCTGGAAATTATTTCGAACTGTGTTTATTTGCGTAGGCAAATGAAACCACAACTGGTTAGCGCTGATTAGCGTCTAGTCGACTGTTAGTTAGCATGATTGGTGCTTGACGGTTTTAAGGCGGTTAGATATGATTTTAGATTTCATGATGCGTGCAAGTGTGAGTCAGTTGTAACAGCGCTATTTAAAGGCTCCACTTACTTGAAAAATGGCTTCCTTCCTGGAAATTTTTTTTTTTTTTTTGCGGTCTGTGCACGAGCTGTTATTAAAGTGATTGGCATATTTGTGTGTCATGTGGTGCCTATTTATGCCTCCATTTCAGAATAAGCTTTAGAGCAAAAAAAGTGCTTGCATCTGTCCCTAACCATAGTGTAAATGGTACAGTTTTACACATGCCCTGATATTAGGAAAATGCCACTGGTTTATTATGAATAATTTAAAGACAATTGTAAATTATGTTTTTTTTTAAAATTATTATTATTATATTTGTAAAAATCACTCATATGATGTAATAAATAAATAAATAAACAAACAAACAACCATGTGAGCTGACCCACTCTCTTCTGTCTCGTGGCGTTCGAGTGTGATTTGTCATCTCACTAGTGTGTGTACGTGTGCTCGCTGGTTTCAGGTCCTTGACGCTCGGTACATTCTTGTATATGCTCGGCTAATCAGCTTTTGTCATCCAAGTCAATACATTATGGCCACATCTTACATAATTCTGTAGAAAGACGAAGGCCTCTGCCGTAACTCACACACACATACTGTACAGGCAGCCTGTAATTAAGCTGTTGAACCCTCAAGTAGAATTAAGTCAACCACTAGAGGGTGCATCGAAAGCTACAGTAGGGAAACTTATTTTTTTCTTTTTTTTCCGAAGTGTTTTGCATTTTAATAAAGTGTCTCTGTTTCAAGGTTGGCATGCTCTCGAAATGTTAAACGCATTACTAAGAGAGTTTTACACTCCAGCTGACTATATTCTCTGTAGCCTGGCGACACGCCGCTTTTTAAAAAACGTGCTGCGTGTGACATTGCGAACCAGAAGTACCGGTGTGATCTTAACAAGGGGCGATATATATACGGTTTTAATTAGAAGGAAGAAGAAAAGAAAAATAACACTCAGTAAGATAAATGAAATATTTAACAACCTAAGGTAAGAAATTTGCCAAAGTGTGAACACATAATATCTTAATATGGTAGTAATTGGCTTAGGGCCTCCTAATGGAATAAGCAATTCATGAGCAATAATAAGGGCATTTACAAGCTGCATATTGTTTACCCAGTGTAGTGAACTTACAGTGTCCCTGCAGCAAACAGCCAAAAGATTGAAATGAGAGCAAGGAGCAGCATGTCACAAGGGAGACGCTATTAGCAGCACATTTCGAAGAGTTCGAACCTGAACAGCCAAGGTCTGAAGTCTACCCTCCAAAGTGCAGCTGGTTGTGACAATTTAACACTGAAAAGAGACACTTTAAGTGCTCCTGACAAACATTCTAATTATGGGGGCCTCGAAATTCCCAGCGCTCATTACAGTTATAATGAACATGGTAAACTAGAGCAGATGTGCTCTGGTACAGGATTCTTCCAGTGTGTGGGTGAATATTCTATAACACTAAGCCAGAGGTGACTTTTTCCTCTTGTAAATGCTTCTTTAAAAAAAAAAAAAAATTTTTTTTTTTTTTAAGTAAACAGACTCGTGTGCTTCTGTGCGTGGTATACACAGAGGCCCAGATTTACTAAAAGTCTGCATGTGTAAAAGCACATTAAAAAAACACCACGTGAGCCGATTCCTTCTGAGAACTGTTTCTCATTTGAGCAAAATAGCAGGAGCTGTCTGGATTTGCATGTTTACCTTAATAAATATGCAATTCGTGGTGTTTCTGACAAAACAGCAATATATCTCTCTCTATATATCTATACTGTGGTGTACATGCAAATGGATGAATAGATTAATAGATTAAGGCTACATTTGTGCAGCTTAGTATGCCCAAACAGTCAAAAAAAAAAAAAAGAAAGAAAAAAGAAAAATAATAAATAAATAAAGAATTAAAAGGTTGCACACTAATATTTTGATCGACCGCCTTTGGCTTTAATTATGGTAAGACCGTTCATGTGTGAAAGTGATTCCTCATGCTCCCAAAATCCCAGAGTGCTGGAATGCGCCCGTGCCATGATGAAAGAAAAACTCCATACTGTAGATGTGATAAAAGCGGTCATTTAGTTAGGACGTCAGCTGACTTCATTTTATTGCCACATAATAAATGACCTGACCAACTGAAGCAAGCCCAGATCATAACACTTCCTCCAGAGGCTTGTACAGTGGCCACTATGCATGATGGGTGCATCGCGTAATGCGCTGCCGTTCATACCCTCAAACCCTCATCGCTCTGAAATAAGGTCAATCTGGGCGCATCAGACCACTTTTCTATTGCTCAAATAGCCCCAATCCTTCTGCTCCCTAGCAAAATAAAGTCTTATTGCTAAGTAGTCTCAATGGTTAAAATGGTTAAATGGTTAAAAAAGCCTAATAAGGCTACGCAGCTGTTTAGTCCCAATTCTGTCATCTCTTGATGCATTAAGTGTGTGAAATTGAGTATTATGTTCATATGTATTAAACATAGCTGTGATTTCTATGATTTTTATGATCTCTGATAGCGGATTATGTTTCTGACCACATTTCTTCTATAAAGTTGAGGATTCACCACTATCATTCCAGTTGTTAATAATGCATCAGACAGTTAACCCAATTCCAGTCATTTCAGTTGTTTTCTTTGCTTGATGCAGGCCCTTCTGAAATGTGACCCCCCCCCCTTTTTTTTACGCAAGGCAGATTATTCTGTTTGCATAAGATCTGAATTTATTACATTTGTAGGATTTATTCACACGTATCATATCAAAAGAACCCTTTTTTAAAAAGTATGTATGTTTATATATATAGCTGATACAATATATATATATATAATATAAACCGTTTTTATACAAATCTCAAAGCCTTTTATCTGTTATACCGGCCAAGCAATTATGTTGCGATTCTTCCGAGGCACTTCTGAGGGATCTTGCCGCATCCT
>JAAGKR010003128.1:0-30299 GCA_011419295.1 Clarias macrocephalus
CCTTCACCACAACCATAATCAACCATTCCACATCATCTGGTCATGTTCCTGCTACTTTTAAGAAGGCATGGGTTATTCCCATCCTCAAGAAACTCTGCCTGGATCCAGCAAAAGTTAACAACTATCGCCTGGTATTGCTTCTCTCTTATATTTTCTGGTACCGCTTCCCTCTTATATTTCTCTTATATCTCTCACAGAACAACCTTAATGATCCTAACCAATCTGGATTCAAAGTGGCACATTCCACAGAGACTGCCCTCCTGTCAGTCACTGAGAAGCTCCATGCTGCTAGATCAACTAAACTATCATCTGTCCTTATCCTACTGAACCTGTCACCTGCATTTGACACAGTGAACCACAAGATTCTATTATGTACCTATTCTTACAAGCCATAGAATCTATGGAACAGCATGGCAATGTTTTGCTTCTTACCTAGAAGATAGATCATATGAGGTGACATGGAGGGGAACCACATCTGTCCCACGGAGACTCTCTACTGGTGCCCCTCAGGGCTAAGTACTTGGTCCTCTTCTGTTCTCCCTCTATACCGCCATTTATCCTCTGCAGCTAATCCAGTATGTGTGTGCAGGACCGACCTTCGTGAGTGCTGGCTCGGGTGTATCGCTGAGGCCCCTCAGTGTTTTCCGGCTGACTTTCCCCCGCGCTGCTGCTGTTTTCTGGCCGAGTAGCCCCCTGAGCTCCCCAGCTGCACAGCTCCTTGTGGACAGCTCAGCCTTTTGTGTCCGACGTCCCAACAACACACTCAAAACAACTCAGTGGCTCTGTGGTAGCGAAAACGGTGTAACTGCTGTCCCCCGCTCTACACTTAAAATTATAAACCATTAAATTCTTCTATTGTCTGCAGAAGGACAGGACATGTTTCACGCTTTAGCTCTTTAACAGGATGGCTCTCATGGAGCTGACAAACCTCCCGAATCGGGCCAGTTCCCTCATGATTGGCTCATCCTGTATGAACGGAGGCTGAACCATCACACTTGTCGCAGGGGCAGACTTGGATCACAGATCCTCTGACGGATATTCCAATCTTTACGAGGTTTATCTTTTTTAAAAACACCATCACTGCCTTGTTCATCCGGGAGGCTGAGTAGATGTTTTTGCACCCGACCTACTCTTCCACCGCTAACAGCACTTCTTCCACCAGTAATCCATTCTCCGGGAAACGCACCTGATGCCATTCTGGAGAGACAGACTTTCCCAACCGTCCTTAGAGGCCATGGTGTCCCGTTCACTCTCTCTCTCACGATAAAGTTTTAATGTATATATACAATTTTTTTTAAAACAACATTCACTGTAAATAAAATTTCTTTTCAAAAACTTGGAGCACATGCACACCCAGCACATGCGCAGAGAGAGAGAGAGAGAGAGAGAGACTTAAATACTACTGTGAGATAATACAAGTTCTGTGCTTTTAAGTACAGTTGTCGTGTACTTTGCCCATCACGGTTTACAGTCAAACATACACAGCTTTGACACATGTAATTGTATATTTATATAGCAATATATATATTTGTTTCAAATTCAGCATTGTATTTGCCACTACAAATGGTGCAACGGATCCACTGTCAGCCTCACCCTGTGTTGCATCCTTTGTTACTGGTCTTTTGCCAGAGCACGATACGAGGAGTCCCTAGTTTTTCGCGAAACAACGACTTATTGGTTAGTATATTACGAGGAGGCTCATGCACAACAGGGGACACCCACTTTATCAGCTGCATGAGTTTAGTTAGGTTCCCAAGGCTTTAATGTTGTTGTCAGACAAGACATTCCAGCCCTATGAACAGGGAAAGCAGTAAGTGAATCGTGTCCCACTCCCCTGGCTTAGAATTCATTTAGATCTCCCTGAAGAACCAGAAAAGCAGGAAGAAGTCCTTGGGGTCAAACTCTATGTCATCGACAGTGAAATCGACCACTCCTGTTACAAGTAAGCAAACGGCGCAGACTCTAAAGAATGAAAGTCTCTAGTGCTACAGCTAGTCTCTGGCACCAATGTTTCTCTGACTGAAACATTGGACCTGCTCCAGGAGATGAGACGGTTTGAGTTTTTAGTCATTAAAATAAACCAAAAGGATTTTTTTTACATGGTAATTGGCTCTGTTACAGTATTTTTGAATACTCATTTTCCTCCATTAAACTAATTCACTGGTCTGCCAGATGATGACCCCTGATCTAGATGTTTAATGGCTAAATTACTTGCAAGACATCCACATCATGCTTTATAATTCAGAGTTTATCTTCAGACTTGTGCAATAGCTTTAAATTTCAATGATTAAAGGAACACCAATCAAGTGAGGACACATTTCATAACATCCAGATAGCCATTTAAATATAATAGAATCCCCCATCATCAGTGAGCAGAGAGAGATCATGTGGCAGTGTGTTATGAGTAGGTTCATGGCATGAGCAAAGAGCAAACTTAATGGAGTTTAGAATGAGAGGGACATTAAACTGTATTAAGGCATTTTATTAAAGCATAACCTTTCACTAATATATTCATTCTCTATACCACTTATCCTGTACAGGGTCGCAGGAGGCCTGGAGCCTAGCCAAGGGGGCACAAAGCAGGGTTCACCATGGACAGGGTGACAATTCATTATCGAGCATACAATATGACCACACTCACTAACACTACTGATGGGAAGTTTGGATCATTTCAGTGACTTGGTTCTTTGAATCTCGTTCATCAAAATGAACAAAGCTTTTTTCCGAATCGCTCGTTCTTTTAAATCTATTGCAATGCATAGCGTATATGGGGGTCACGTGACAAAAGAACGAACGACTAGAAAATGAACGAATCACTCTCTGAGACTACTCATTCTTCTGAGTCGTCTCACCAAGCACGGGAAGAACATGCAAACTCTACACACACAGACCTGAAGGCGGGACTTGAACCCTCTTCCCTCGAGGTGTCAGGCTACAATGCCAACCACTGTGCCACAATACCTAAAGCCATAACCATTTTATAAAAAAAAAAAATTAATGATCAAAAGTTTATATATTCCTCAATCGTGCGGTTTCTATCACTTCTGTCTCATTGGCAGGTGTTTCTCATTAATTATTTCTCATGTTTTTCATTGATATAGGGCAACATGGTCACTTCAGACCTTCGTTCAAATCTGGTTCCCAGTTCTGTGTGTGGAATATGCATGTTCTTACCAAACTTGGTGGGTTTCAGTCCAAAGACATGCACAGCATGTTGATTGGCCCGCAGGGTATGTGCTTGGGTTGGCGTGCCATTCAGAGTCTCGTGTACACTATATAGGAAGCTGTGATGAGGGTGAAAATGATGCACATTAGAGTAATCTCTAAAACTTTCTTGCAAATTTTTTACTAACTTTATATTAAAAACACATCATGGCAGACATCAAAAGGATTCATGATTTGTCATGACAGTTTACTTGCCATGATATAACAGTGTCATTTTTGTTATGCATATATGTATATCCACAACTGTCTTACATTTTGATGGAGTGTCAGGTCTGTTTTAACACTTCTGTAGTTGGCACCTAGTATGTGCCAGATGTGTTTTTCTAGCTGAATGTTTTGCTGAATTACAATCATGATTGTGGGGCCTGAACCCCCTGCTCTCCAACCCCCCCAACCCCCAAACACACACACACCTGAACTGAGCAAATGTAGAAAATTGAATAAATGAAAATTTTATATGAAAAAGAACAACTTGACCTATACATGCTGTAATTACTTGCAGTATGTGTGCTTGTGCTCTTCTTCCCACAGGTCTCCCTCTCTCTCTCTCGCTTTTCTCTAATCAGCCAATGAAAAGGATTCACTCTTGCTTAGAGTGAAATAAAGGAGTCATAATTTAGCTGGAGACAAAAAAAAAAAAGTTGCAGTAATTTTCCTGCTCAACAGAGCATAAGTGTTTTTGTGTGTGTGTGTATGTGCACGTGTGTGAACATGGAGAAGGCTGAAGGAGCCGTGTATTGAATTTGTACACGCTCATTAAGATATAAAGCTCAGGATAGATACGACGGCAGTGATCTGCACCTCCAGCAACACTGTGTGTGTGTGTGTGTGTGATGTGTGTGTGTGATATGGGAATTGTTTTGTACTGAACAAGTCCTTGACCAAGAAGGATGCATATTTGGAAATGCGTGGGTGAGAAACAGCTGGGAGGAGTGTGATATGTGTCTGACTCCCTACTGTGAGGTGTGTGAGGTATAAAATTCAACATGAAGTGGATGTGTTGTGGGCCAAACCCAGGCACCGTCGAAATTAGTGCTAAGTGAGGCAAAGTGAGCCTTGCCTTTATTTTCTGTGGAAATCTACAGTAAAATAGTATAAACACACACACACACACATGGGTATGAGTATGTTTAAAATATCCCAGGTTTATGACAATTTAATGGAGAGTATCACTGCATCACTGCTGACTCTGAGAAAAAGAAATAGCTGTGGACAGACTTACAGTTCTGTGCAGAAGTTTTAGGCATGTGAAAATAAATGCTGTAGACCAAAAAGTTTTTTTTTTTTTTTTTTTAAGATAAAAGGGGGACTATAAACTGTAAGCCCAGTATAAATAGTAATGAATGAAACAAAGTCAGTATTTAGTGCAAAAACACTTTGAGGACTTTTTAATCTCAGGAACAATTTGTGCAGTTTCATAAGGAAATTAGCTAATAAATTTTACTGCATTCAAATCCAATGTTTTAATCTTTTTTGCATTCAAATTTATTCCATCCCAAATTTTTCATCCTGAAAGTGTTCGTTTATATAATGTACTGTTACAAAAATGATCTGCACTCCAGTTACAGTATATTAAAACTTCTGTCGGCCGGTTCATTTCTAATTGCGGTTCGAGCAAAATGGATGCCCCACTTGTGAGAAGCATAAAAGAAGAGCAACGTGCATTGATTCAAGAACATGCAAACTCTACATACACAGACCTGAAGGTGGGACTTGAACCCTCTTCCCTCGAGGTGTCAGGCTACAATGCCAACCACTATGCCACAATGCCTAAAGGCATAACCATTTTATAACATATTTTTTTAATGATCAAAACTTTATATATTCATCAATCCTGCGGTTTCTATCACTTCTGTCTCATTGCCATGTGATGTCAATAATTTCTCATGGTTTTCATTGATATAGGGCAACATGGTCACTTCTCACCTTCGTTCAAATCTGGTTTCCATTCCTGTGTGTGGAATATGCATGTTCTTACCAAACTTGGTGGGTTTCAGTTGATTCAATTTCATTGATTCAATTTTTGTAGTGTACAGTAGCTATTTCTAAATAAAAATGAAATAAGTGTTTGGATATCTGCAAAAATTTTACTTTAAAAAAGGTGAAAGTTTCTTAAATGGAATTGTTACTGGTGACGTGACATGGATTCATCACTATGAGCCTGGGAGTAAAAACGGCAGAGTATGGAACAGAAACATCCTCAATCGCAAACCAATAAAAACTCCAGAAGTCAACCAGTTATGCTAACAGTTTTCTGGGATTCTCCAGGGCCAATATTAGAACATTATCAGGAAAAAGGTTCAACAATTAACAGTATTTGTTACAGTGAGATGACTACTGAAGAGCTGAAACCTAATACTTCGGAGTAAACGCAGAGGACTGATATCCCCAGGCGTCATGACCTTGCGTCACTGCACACTTCTGCCCACAGTGTTGACACTCTGCAAAAACTTTGTGTTGAGGTGTGAAAGCATCCTCCCTATAGTCCTGATCTCACTCCATCGGATGAAGGATTTTTATTATTTTTTATTTCTTATTTATATTTTAGGGCTTTATTATTGAGTCAGTACAAAACAGTTATGATTTTCAAACATTAGTATTCATTAGTATACCACAAAAAAAAAAAAAAAAAAAAAATTCACCTGTTTGGTCCCCTGAAAGCAGTCCTACGAGGACGAAGATTCACTACTGATGAAGAAGCAAATCTTTGTGCTCATATGGCTGCTTTCAAGGAACCCAACATGTGAAAGTCTTTTTTGTGTGTGTGTGTAATAATACAAAACCTTAGGAAAGTTAAGCAGTAAAGTGCTTAATACTTTTGCATACTGTACCATGTGTATGGTGTATATGTTAATTCATTATAGGGTTAAAAAACATAGACTAATTAAAGGTTTTTGGATGATTCAATAAACCTTTAACAAGAAGAAAGCTTGCAAAATTCCAGTTGAGACTATGAATAAACTTAAGGAGAAATGATCTATAACTCATTATAAAACTGAAGTTGAAGAGCAATAAAAGTAATTGTGTATGGAAGTGGCTCCTGTAAACAGCACAACAGTTCATTTTATTAATTTAAAATTGATGATTTGCACGAGGGACGTTATGATGAATTAGAGCAAAAGGTTTTGTTGCTCGGCTCAAATGTCACACAGCATAGGCTGTTAAAAGTCTAGAGCAAAAATAAATAAATAAATAAATAAAGTATTTGGCACAGCGGGTAAGATGGCTGCCAACCAGATCCAAAATCCCTGGTTCAATCCAGAGCTCAGGTTATTGTGTGTAAGGAGTTTTAAAGACAGATTCTTCCTTTGTCCCAGTTAGTATCCAAGAAGTCCTTGGGTTTTGTTCCAACTCCAAAAAAATGTGTGCATGGCATCCCATATGATGTTCACTGCATTGGTACACCTCCACTCTGACCAGGATGATGTGATTACTGAAAAATAAATGAACTGACAAAAGGGTTAATAAGAACAACATGGTCATGGCATGGTCTTTGGGAAGGAGTGGGTAATTCCTCATCAAAATCACATGACAGCAATTCAACGAATTCAGGCATGTAGACTTGGTCAAGATGTTCTGCTGAAACAGCTGCATCACAATTGGGGAATAATATGATCTAAGTGACTTTGAATGTGGTATGGTTATTGATGCCAAAACAGGCTTTTTTGAGGATTTCCAAAACTGTTGATCTACTGAGATTTTCACACACAACCATCACTAGTTCACACAGGATGGTCTGAAAAAGAGAAAATGTACAATGAGCGGCGGTTTTGTTGAGGCCAGACTTGATCAAAATTACTCAACATTAACAAAACAAAAAAAAAACTTTGGAACTGAGGCATGCCGAAGAGCATCTCTGAATGCGCAATACATCAAACCTTGAAACAGATGGGCAACAGCAGCAGAAGACCACACCGTTTGTCAGTCCTGTCAGCTATGAACAGAAAACTGAGGCTAATTTGCATGGGCTCACCAAAATTGTACAACTGATAGTTGAAAAAAATATTGCCTGGTCCGACGAGTCTTAATTTCTGCGTCAATATTCGGATGGTAGGTAGGGTCAACATGAAAGCATAGATCCATCCTTCCTTGTATCAATAGTTCACGTTGCTGCTGATGGTGTAATAGTGTGCAAGATATTTTCTTGGGAAACTTTGGGCTCCAATTGAGTGTCATTGAAATCCCACAGCCTACCTGAATATTGCTGCTGACCATGTCCATCCTTTTAAGACCATAGTGTTATTTGTTTGTTTATTTCTCCTGAAAATCACGTTGATCTGTCACTAGACCTGGCTTAGCAACATTCACACACACATTCACACATGCCAATTAGGCTAATCTGCATGTTTTTGGACCACAGAAGGAAAGTGGAGAACCTGGAGGAAAAAAAAAAAAACAGGCCCACCACTGGAATCGAACCTGGGACCTGGAGGCGTAAGGTGACACTACGAACCACTAAGCTACCATGCTGCCAAATTACTGTACATATTTACAGTGGCACAAAAATAAATGCAGGCTGATTATCCACTGTGACAAAACTGTTAGAGGTGGGATGTGGAGTTTTGCAAAATTAAAATTTAACTAGTCAAAACATCTTTTACATCATTTTGGCATTTGTGCTTTACAGCACCAGTATGATTCAAAGATGCCTTGCACAAACGTATTATTATTATTATTATTATTATTATTATTATTATTCTACAGAACATATCCATCTAGGATCGTCTGTAGTTCAACAAGGAGATCAGTGGTGACCATTGTATTTATTCCGATTTTTATGACCTTTGGGTCAACACTCACACTCAAATTCACACACAACAGGCAATTTGGTAACGCCAATTAGTGGGTGGATTATTATTATTATTTTGGTGTGTGATTATTTTGATAGTTTGATTTGCAATTAAACTATTCATATTTAGATTCAAATTTTCAGTGTGTCTATGTATATAGTTGTCTGATCTGTGGGGCAGTAAAATAAAACAGACAGGTTTTTCTCCAAAACCTATTTTCTGCTAATCAATTTTTCTTTAAACCTACTAAATTCTAAGCTGAAAGTTCTCTGTCCCTCAAGACTGTTAATCAGAGACGATTCCATCCACAGTGTTCTAAATCAGTATTCTGCTGGGTTAACCAGCTTGAATGAAATGTCTTCAATAGTATCTAAGAGGCACAAAGGCCAATGCTTTGCTAGACAGATTACAGCAAGGAAGTGCTGTCTTGGGGATACATTTTGCCACCTGAGGTGATCTGGAGCTAATATGGCAAAGTAGTACAATACTAATACAAAAACAAATGAGTTGTAGGGGTAAATGATGTGCCGTAACCATATGCTTAAGCAGAATAAATCAGAAAACGAGGTTAGGCATTAAGTCCATAAAAATGCAGCATCTTCGGATCAACAACCAGCAGTAAATTCACGAAGATACCAGCCATACACTAGTTCACCACGGTGGTAGAATGTGTTTTTATAAGTTAATATACAGTACGTACATTCCCATGCAGCCAAAACCATCATGTTCATTTCCTCTGACCTCTTTTATCAAATCGTTTCCACACTGTCAGGAACAAGTGCATTTATATTTATTGAAGAACTGCATACCTTAAACAATGAAAAAAAAAAAAAAACAGAACCAAGCGTAGTGGCTTAAGGATTAAGATTACACACGGAGCTCAGGAAGATCAGCACTAACCAGGGAACATGAATGTAGAGCTAAATAAACCTGACAGTGTGTGTTGCACAAACGCAGACTGGCACAAACAACCCTGAAGAAGCCATGCGTGTTCCTCATCTAAAGTGTCTTGTTTCCTTGTGTCCCTCATGGTCTTCAGTGTTATGCTTTGTGACAGTCAGAACAAGAGATCAATTAATAATACAATATAGCGCTGCATGAGAAATAAAGACTTTGAGATTATTTTGACACAAAGTACAATATGATATTGAACTATTAAAATGTCCCATTTTATATTGAAATGTATATAACTAGGCTAATAACAAATACTAATAATCTCTAGCATAGAGTAGAGAACATGATGGACAAATTACTGTATCTCACTAAGGTGATGTTTGCTGAAATGTATTTAGTAATCAACTCAAAGGTATTTAGAATATATACTAACACTTAAATTGTAACTCTGCATGAATTCTCGACAATGTGTATATTATCTGCAATAAATCTCAGATTTCTGAAATTAAATAATTGACATGTGTCAAATGATCTGTGCTTTATCTACAGAGCCAAGAAAACATACAGGTCTCTGTCCAATGCGCAGTGTAAACACAGAGTAAAAGCTGGTCCACTGACCACCATGTACTATAAGCTATAGGAGGGGTTCATGAGATGTCCACATGCTTCTGTTTTATCAAGCTGGAACCAGCCGAATGGTCCACATGTGCACACAATCAAGGGAAAATCATAGAGTGTCACAAAGCAACCGGAGGTAGACCAGAAGATTAGCAGTTAGCCTGTGTAGCGTGGATGGTAAACCCAAACGCGGAAATACCACGCAGGATAACCACGCGATTTATTATTAGAATTCTCTCACAACACACATTCAATCGGGAATCGACCCCAAAATGGTGAGTACTCACGAAATGGAGGAGATAGCGTCGGAGATGGCATCGGTAGACTCAATGACTGAGCGATGTGCAGCGCCATTTTGCTTCCTTTTATGCTTCCTGAATCGTGAGCGTACTATTTCCGGGTCCTAATGTCGCGGTGAGTGCGCATGACAGTCCCCCCTGTCCAGGACCGACTCCCGACGGTCCTGTGGTGGACCATACCCGATGACGGTAGTCCCATATAAGCTCGGGATCGAGAATGAACTGAGCCGGGATCACTCAAGACCATTCCTTGGGGCCGTAACCCTCCCAGTCGACCAGGTACTGCATACCTCTGCCCCGAGGCCGTGAGTCGAGGATCGGCGTACAAGTATAAGCGGGACCGCCCTTGATGATCCGGGGAGGAGGAGTAGGGTGGGTGGGTGTTGGAGTTGTGATGTGTGGAATAATGGATGGGTTCGGAGCACCGCAGGCAGCTGGAGCCGGTAGGTGACAGGGTTGATCCGGAGGGTGATGCGGCAAGGGCCAATGAACCTGGATGAGAGTTTGTGAGATTCTGTATGGAGGTGCAGATTTTTTGTTGATAACCAGACCTTGTCACCTACATTGTACAATCGTCCCGGAGGGTGCCGACGGGGATGTTGTGCGGCGTAGCGGGTGTTGGCATGGCGAATGGCTGCTCTTGCTTGTTCCCACAGCCGCCAGCACCTACGGACCAACTGTTGGGTCGACGGTAAATCAACCTCCGGTTCTTGGTGGTCGAACATCGGAGGCTGAAAACCGTGGCATACCGCAAATGGACGAGACGTGAAGATTGTGGGAGAGTTCACCCCAAATGAGGTAGGGGGCCCAGGAGTGCTGTCGATCAGCGATGAAGCATCTCAGATAGCGCTCCAGGTGTTGGTTGGTCTGTTCCGTCTGATCATGAGTCTGAGGGTGGTATCCAGAGGAGAGAATTCAGGTGGCGTTGATCAGATGGCAGAAGGCTTTCCAGAACCAGGCAGTGAATTGGGGCCCTCTGTCCGAGACGATGTCCTTGGGGAACCCATGCAGGCGGACTCTAGTATGAGCTCGTTGATAATTAGCTCGGGTGTGTTTTTAGCTGACGGGAGTCCGGCGAGGGCCACCAAGTGCACGGCCTTGGAGAATCGGTCGACAATAGTCATGATGGTGTTCTTTCCTTTGGAATCCGGCAGGTCTGTGATGAAGTCAACGGCAATGTGTGTCCAGGGCTGGCGGGGAACCGGGAGTGGTTGAAGTTCCCCCGGTGTTGGTTGGTTAGTGCCTTTAGCCCTGACACACACTGGGCATGCCTGGACAAATTCCTCGACATCCTTTGTCATGGATGGCCACCAGAGGTCCCGCTGAATAAATTGGAGGGTGCGGCGAGTACCAGGGTGTCCGGAAAAGAGGGGGGAATGGCCCCATTGAAGGACCTCTTTACTGATGTTGCGGGGTATGTAGAGTCATCCAGGCGGCCCACCTGCTGGTTCGACCTCCGCAGCCTGTGCCTGGTGAACCCTCATCTCCACGTCCCACCGGAGAGGGGCGATGATCTTTGATGGTGGGAGGTTAGGCGCGGGGTCCGCCCTGGGAACATCCTCCTCATGTTGCCGGGAGAGGGCGTCGGCTTTGGTGTTTTTGGATCCCGGGCGGTACAACAGCTGGAAACTGTAATGTTTGAAGAAAAGAGCCCACCGCGCCTGCCTCGGGTTGAGCTGTTTTAAGTTCCGGATAGTGATCAGGTTTTGATGGTTGGTCCAGATGATGAACGGCTCTCTGGCGCCCTGGAGCCAGTGACGCCATTCCTCCAGAGCCCACTTAATGGACAACAGCTCACGGTCCCCTACCCCGTATCGCTGCTGAGTGGTGTCAAGTTTTCTGGAGAAGAAGCTGCGGGGATGTAGCTTCTGATCTGGACCTCGTTGGGAGAGAACAGCTCTGGCGCCCACATCCGAAGTGTCCACCTCCCCAACAAATGGTTTGCTCGCATCTGGGTGGGGGAGAATTGTTGAGGGGGCAGAGATATCAGCAGAGTTGAGGGTGAAGGGGTGAGAAGATGGCCGTGTCACAGCGGTTAAAGGAGCTGCAACCGTACTGTAGTCCCGAAGAAAGCGACGATAGAAATTTGCAAACCCGAGAAACCGTTGAATTTGCATAAGGGTCTTGGATAGGGTCCATGGCCACAAACCCTGGGGCGAGATGACAAAACCCAGGAACGTGGTGGAGCGCTCGTGAAAAGCGCACTTCTCCAACTTACAACTTAATGAACGAGCAATCTCTTGAGGACCGCCCTGACATGTTGGACATGTTCAGCAGCAGTACGGGAGTATATGAGGATGTCATCTAGGTACACGAAAACCCATCGGCCTAGCATGTCTCTGAGGATGTCGTTGATGAATTGCTGAAAGGCTGCAGGGGCGTTGCAGTTGTCCTGTTGCGGTGATGAAAGCCGTCATCCACTCATCGCCCTCTCTGATGCGCACCAAGTTGTAGGCGCTCCGTAGGTCCACCTTTGTGAAAATGGTGGCGCCAGAGAGGGTGTCCAGGGCAGAGTTGGTAAGAGGCAATGGATGGCGATTTTTTATAGTGATGTTGTTAAGCCCCCGATAGTCGACACATGGACGTAAGTCTCCGCCTTTTTTTCTTCACAAATAAGAACCCCACGGCAGCAGGTGAGGAGAAGGGCCGGATGGTGCCGTGGCAGAGGGCGTCGGCAACATACTTCTCCATAGCCTGCGTCTTGGTGGCGGAGAGTGAGTAGAGATCCCCAGGTCGGTCCCCATTGTAGAATCCGATGTTGTGTCCAGAAAATGAGCGGGTCATGTTGCAGAAGCCACGGGTGCCAGAGGATGATGGGGAGAGATGAAATGGGGGTGAGATGAAACTGGATCTGCTCTTGATGTTCGACGGTGATTAGGATGATTGGTTGAGTCTGGGTGGTGATGGGGCTGGAGGAAAGGGGCAGACCGTCAACAGATGTAATCCAAACGGGGCTGGGATAACGCCTCGAGCTCCACCCCCAGTTCTTTGGCATAAGCACAGTCAATGAAGTTGCCAGCGGCACCGGAATCGATGAACGCTGTCCTTCTGACCTGTTTGTGGCCAAACTGGAGGTGTACTTGCACCGTGAGACGGGTAACATTGGTAGTGGTGGTGGCAGAGAGGTGGAGCCCGCTCTCCTTACTCACCGGGCCTGAGCGTTTCCCGGGCAAAGAGGGCAGATAGCTCTGTGGTGCGACGCTGACCCACAATAAGCACAGAGCCCCTCCCTGAATTGCCATTCTCGCTCTGCAGCAGTCAAGGGGGTGCGTCCTAGTTGCATGGGTTCCCCAGCTCCGGTGTCAACCATGGCAGGAGATGGAGAACCGAGGGGTCCGGTGGTGGTGGTGGTGGAAAAGCGGCGTGCTTCGGGAACTGGGGCGTAGGGGAAAAACGTGGAAGATCATGGCGTGGTCGGTGATGGTGACGGAGTGGCAGGCGGCAGGGTCCGAGAGCAGTCGTTGGTCTATTCGGAGGGTGAGTTGGATCAGCCCCTCCAAGGTCGCGGAAAGCTCTCGTCCGGCAAGCTCGTCTTTTATGCAGGAAGCCTGGACCAGAAGACTAGCAGTTAGCCCGTGTAGCATGGATGGTAAACCGAAACGCGGAAGTAGCGCGAGCAGGCAGGATAACCACGCGATTTATTATTAGAACTCTCTCACGCAGAGAGCAAGAGTTTACACAATTAAACCCGCGTTCTAACAACACAGCCTCAATCAGGAATGGAACCCAAAATGGTGAGTACTCACGAAATGGAGGAGATAGCGTTGGAGACGACATCGGTAGACTCAATGACTGAGCGATGTGCAGCGCCATTTTGCTTACTTTTATGCTTCCTGAATCGTGACCGTACTACTTCCGGGTCCTAATGCCAGTCGCGGTGAGTGCGCATGACAGTGAGAAAGTATTGCCACATAAGGAATGAAGAAGACTGTAAGAAATTTAAAAGAGACAAAGACAAGGAATGCATGGTAAAATGATTAAAAACATAATAATACTACATTAATTCCTTTCTACTATATGTTAAATTACATTTCAAATTGAGTGCTGGTGATTACTGATGGTACAGGATGGTTAAAATGGCTATGAGCTGGTGGACTAATTTGATAAAGTGGTGAAGCATGGTTAAGCTGGAATAACAGCTTGATGGTTTTACTGGTAAAACAGACTTGTAAAATTTGGGAAAACGCAGCTAATGGGTTGGATTAGTCTAAACAAATCTAAATGAAGCATAAAAGCAAAAACAAACAAACAAACAGACAAATCAAATCAATAGCTTTTATAATTGGGTTGTGTTTCCTATGCCCAATTTGACATTTCACTTGTATTTAATGTGTTTTGTCAGTGTGGTCTTATTTTTTAATTATACAGATATGATTTGTGGCAGATGTGATTTAACTGGTCCTTGGAGCCATCAACCTTGTTATAACTGAATAATTAAAAAAAATTTTTTATGAAGAAACATGATCTGTTCAGCTGTGCTTGAACTGAGATTTTTGCCCCAAATCTCTCCTGCATTGGAGAATACTTAGTAATAAGGCACTGAGATTGCTGAAATTGAGAGATATGATTTTGTTAACTGGACCAAATGAGGGAAGATGACATAATGTCTGATACGGAAAGCCAGAGCGTCCTGTCCTTTGGGCAGATATGGAGCTGAGAGATACGGCCCTCAATAGTGGTATCAGCAGTGACACTCTGACCCTGGGTAGACATACTCACTACGTTGTCAAATAAATCCCAGAGGCTGCGTTGCACCTAAGATGTTGAACAAATGAATGTTCAGAGCTCATGCTGCGTTCTCACTGCTGTGGGTGCATTTTCCAAAGAGTCAAAAGCCAGAACACTGAATCTGGCATAGAGTAGAGTTACTATTGAAAGCACTTTCAAAGTTTCAACTCTGAAGTGACTCAAATTACTGTAAAGTTTTTGGCCCTGCCTTACTTAATGCAGTTTTAAACTTGTGACTTTTCGCTCTTCTTTTTTTCTTTCTGTTTTCGGATTAAGCATTTGTACTACTGGACTTATTTTAGATGCAGAAACACTCTTCTGAGGACAGTTCAATAGTGGCTTGATTGAAAGGAGCAAGAACTTGAGGCACTGGGCTGACTATTTCATGGCCACTTTTTAAGAGAGTTACATGGGTGTTGAGAGAGGCCAAGACTGCTGACACTGCCTCATGCTGCTCAAACAATGCTGAGTTCTTTAAAAAAAAAACTGAAATACCACTCACGACATTCAGTGAAAAGAATTACTAAAGAAAGTACTGATTGCTACCAAAACTGAAAAGTGTTTGAACAGTTCAGAGCAATTTGTTGTGCCGTTTTGGGCTACTAGTGCATTTATTTGTAAGATTGTCTCACAATGAGTTTCTTTGTTTTTACAAAGAATACAAAGAATAAAAAAAAAGATTTCTACAGTATGTGCCTATGCTTGGCATAGGGAGGCATTCACAATAAGGACAGATATCTATATAAATAAAAGAAAGGTTTTGTCTGTATTTTGGTCAGAACTCGGTCTTTCAGTTATATCTTTATGTTTTATTCATTGGAGGACCCGAAACCTGTCTCACACTCTCACTCGCTCATCGCCTATACCACTTATATACCGGGTCGCAGGGGGCCTGGAGCCTATTCGAGGAAACCTAGGGCACACCCTGGACACACTGGACGGGGTCCATGGTGACAATCCATTGCAGGGAACACACACATACACACCCTCACACACTCATTCACACACTACCGCTAATTTGGGAACACCAATTAGCCCAATCTGCATGACTTTGGATTGGCGGAGGAAACCACCAAGCACCAAGTTTAGAAAAAATGCAAACTCCATGCACAAAGAGGTGGGAATTGAACCTGGCCAGGAATCAAACCCAGACCCTGGCGCTGCAAAGCGACAGTGCTCACCTCTAAGCCACCATGTCACTGACCAAAAAATCCCAGAAATTTTTTTGTCTGTCTGTATCCGTCTGTATGTCTGTCCAGAAAGATTTTAACGAAGCATAATGCAAAACTGCATGGAATTTATTGGTATTTGCATCAATTCAAAACCTGACCCATAAATAAAATTTAAATATTGAATAGAAGGGACGTTTATAGACCGCAAGTTTTGAAAACGTACTGCGCATGCATCAAACTGTGGGTGTGTCTTAAATTGACTGCTTAGTGCTAGTACTTGACTTGTACTTAAGCCCCATTTACACTGCAGGTCTCGATGCCCAATTCTGATTTGTTGCCTATATCTGATTTTTCTGACTGTCTGTTTACACGTTCTTTCAACTATGACCCATATCCGATTCAAGTGTTTACACTTGCCATACCGTCTGAAACACCATACTTAAAGGGACTCAACAGCTCAATTCTACGCGTGCAGTGTCTCCGCTGCTCGCTCAACATGTTCTCCGCGCTCGCTCGAGTTTGTCCAGTGTTACAAAACTGCCAAACTGATAGAGAAGGAACAGCCAATCAGAAGCGGTGCGTGGAAGTCTGTGATTGGCTGGTTTTGTGGCAGTTTTGTAACACTGGACGAAGTTGAGCGAGCGTACAGGCAGAGTCGAGCGCGCGCGGAGAACATGTTGAGCAAGCAGGGGAGACACTGCACGCGCAGAATTGAGCTGTTGAGCGCGCAGTGGAGACACTTTGTGCAGAGTGCTTTGCCTGCTCTCAAAATGTTGAACCGCACGCTCAGAATTGTGGCAGGAATATAACGCCCCATCTGTTTGGGATGAGCAGCGCCTCGGTGTGCCTGATTACGTCATTAAACCGCAAAGAAGTCGCAGTTTTAATGACGTAATGAACGCATTGCCTCAGAAAATCCAATCTGTCTGTTTACAGGACAATCACATTAGCACATATCTGATTTATATCTGATTTATTTCCACATATGAAGAAGGCCTGAAACCAATCTCGAAATATCGGAATGCATGCGTTTTTTTCCTGTTTACACGGACATAGAAAATATCCGATATGTGTCACATATGAGCAAAAAATCGGAATTGGGTCACATTTAACTGACAGTGTAAACGTAGCTTTAGATTGTTGCCTGATGTTTAACCTGCACCATGAGTGAAATCAAAATGTTACATAAAAGCGATGTTATGTGCTGGATTCAATCATCTATTTTTTACAATAAGCTACTAATAAGCTACGGGTTATTAATGTAAACAAACACCTGCACCAATAGATGGTCATTAAAAAAGCTAGATTGAATATTTTTACTGGGATTAGTTCATATTTTCACTGCTGAAATAATAGCGTTGAAGTGGTATAAATGAAATTTAATTTGTTGGAGTCGTTTTAAGACAAAACATAATCTTTATCCTAGCTATTTTTTTTAAAATTTATTTCTCATCTGTGATTTACTCTCCGATTACTAAACAGAGAATATATTTGGCTGATGACGAAAATACAACTTAGTGTGAACAAGGCATAAGATAATCAACTTTACAAAATTGTATTTTTTTGTATTAATGAGTTAGGCAGAGAGATCTTCCGTACAGAAAAACAAGCAGACATGTACATGTATTCAGGGTTTCAGCCTTAAATAATAATATCACTGATTACTCTAAAGCTGAACAGCTTATAGTTTAGCTTTAACCTTTTAATTATTACTACAGCCTTTACAATTACACGTTTGTCTATTTAGTACTGTACATGGCATACAGTTACTGAAGAGAAAAAATTTAATTCCAGATGAGGAAGGGTTTCTTTCTGTGCCTGGTTCTTCTTAGTGTTCCATTCTTCCTCTTGGTGCCTCAAGGAGCTTTTACTTGCCACTATTGCCTCTGGCTTTCCTATGAGGCATAAATTTCCAATTTAATCAGATTTCTGTGCTATGTGACAATGTTATATTAAAAGTACCATATAAATAGAATTGAAATTGAATATAGCTAAATTATAGTTACCGCTATCGACCATTAAGACAGACAAAACTGAAAACAACAACAACATTGCAATGAAGCTAGTAAACAGACAAGACAGGATTTCATCCTTTATTTCCCATGTATCTAGAAGTGTTATCTTGTCCTGCTTTATTGGTGCCACTATGTGTCTTTCGGGAAATTATGACACCCCCATGAGAATGGTAGAGACTTTGTTCTGCTCATTGCTCAAATGATATGTCACTCCTCGGTAAGCACGCATGTCTGCTCAGATTCACATTTTAGGGGTTTTCTGACTTCCATTGTCTTAAAGTGATTTCCACTTGGAAGCGCATAATTAGCGTCAGGTTCGTGAGCAACATCTGCAAGAAGCTCATCTTCCACAATAGAAAAGAGTTGTGTTTCATGAAGTTTCGAAAAAAGCCTTGTTTAGTTGTACAATTAAAGAAATGCAAAAGTATATACTAGCATAGTATGTACTGTATATACTAGCATGCAGAAAAAAAATACTTTTGAGTGTATATATATATATATATATATATATATATATATATACACACATTTTTAAACCATGTAAAATATATCATACAGAATACCAGATGCTCTGCTGAAATGTAAAAATTCTGGATGTTTTTTAAATAACGATGTCACCACATATTGTATTATTTCAATATGACAGATGTTGCTGACAGATGAAGAATCCTATTTGTTTTCCTTTTTAATTATCCATAAAAAAATGCCATTCTATATACACACATTTTTTCGAGCCCCTTCCTATTTCACATCGTCTATACTGCTTTATCCTGTATTCAGGGTTGCGGGGGGCATGGAGCCTTTCCAAGGAGACTTAGGGCATGAGGCGGGGTACACCCTGCACAGGGTGCCAATCCATCACAGGCACACATAGTCATACACTCATTCACACACTATGGATAATATGGGAATCGAACCCAGACCCTGGTGGTGCAAGGTGACAGTGCTAACCACTACACCACCGTGCCGCCCCCCTTCCTATTTATCACTGTTAATTATTAGCAAAAAATACACAGTTCCGACCAAGTACAATAATCTGATTAAAATTTCATGAGTGGTAATAATAGAGCACAACAGCACTAGGACGTTTAACTATACGCATCACTCCATGGCACAGGTGTTCATTAATTACATGGGTGAATGTAGGTTGGTGGTACAGTTTTTCTACTGGCCTGGGGTAGAGCAGCTTAGTTTTGCCTGCCAAAACAAACCCACAAAACCTGGCATGGAAACACTAATAAAATCATGTCATCTTAAGTCTTTCTCCTTAATAATTAATTCTAAGTCATTCCGAATTGCCTCAAAACCATTTGTGTTTGTTCGCTAGTAGTGCAAGCTTCTAACACAAGGCTAAATCCCAAATTCTTCTCTAATGCATGGAGTTTGCATGTTCTCCCCGTGCTTGGTGGGTTTCCTTTGAGTACTCCGGTTTCCTCCCACGGTCCAAAGATAAGTAGGTTAGGTTAATTGGCATTCCCAAATTGGCCGTAGTGTGCGAGTGTGTGTATGTGTGTGCGGCCTGTGATGGCCCCTGTGACCCTCAATACAGGATTAAGCGGTATAGATGATGAGTGAGTGAGTGGGTGGGTCTGCAAATTGGTCATATACTATATTCATACACTCAGAACCATCATATATATTCAAGGCTATATATTCATAGCGATAGAAATAATAGGCTTAAGTAGTCTTGGTGCCAAGTTTATAACATTTATTTTTCATTTATCAAGACTGAGAGTTGTGTTTAATGAGAAACAGCCAGAAAGAAGCTTATCAAACCAAGAGTCTGACACAGAGTCTTAAAGCTTATCGGTAATTGAACAGTGTTTAAAAGCCCACTTGTGAACGCCATGGTAGTGTAAAGACTAAGTACCTTAATATGGAGCTGTTGTTGAATCATAAATATACATCGCAGTACTTTAGAGTTTTTCGCCGACAGGAATGTCAAAACAACTCAAAAAAGCTCTTATAACACTAGCGCCGCAAACTTTCTTACCTGAGTTTATCCACCATATTGTTTGCGCCAGTGATTATGAATTAATCCTTTCCTGTCTGACTCCTCCAGAAGCAGTGAGGCAAGAAAATCCTCAATTTCCCCCCTTGACTTATTGAAGTAAGGAAAAAAAAAAATCCCTCAAATAATCAAATGCAGCTGTCAGAAATGAAAATGGTGATCTAATGGATAAAAAATAACATTCACTAATGTGTGTGCTAGGGTTTATGATATACTGTATCAATACCAGATCTGAGCCACAAAGTTAATCTACACTAGATGGACAAAGGTACTGTATTTCGCCATCCCTGTTACTTATTGAATTCAGGTGTTTTAATCAGGCCCTTTATCCCCAGTGAAGTTTAATCTTAATGCTTCAGCATACCAAGACATCTTGGACAATGCTATGCTTCCAACTTTGTGTCAACAGTTTGGGGAAGGTCCTTTTCTATTCCAACCTGACTATGCCCCAGCGCACAAAGCAATGACTGCAAAGACATGGTTTGATGAGGTCAGTGTGGAAGAACTTAGCCCACACAGAGCCCCGACCTCAGTCCCATTGAGAACCTTTAGGATGGACTGGAATGGAGATTGTGAGCCAGGCCTTTACCTCCTACATCAGTCCCTGACCTCATAAATGCTCTACAGAATGAATGGACATGAATTCCCAACTGAAATACTCCAAAATCTTGTGGACGGCCTTCCAAGAAGAGTGCGAAATGGGTGACCAACTCCATATTGAAGTATGCCATTGCAGGTTTGGTGAACTACGTTTGTACATATAGTAAATATCCAATGTACGCTGTAGGTGAAATAATAAAAAAGACATATTATGTTTTAGCCAAATATACCAGTTAAAAGACGTATGTGACTCAAATTTGCAAGCCACCTTGGCAGCGTTTTGTCTTTTAGTTAGCATGCTAAAATTGGCTGGATAGAAGACTGAGTTTGCCAGAGAACAGTGTCCCGCAAAAACAAGTCGTTCCTTCTGCTCTGGTCTTCATGGCCTTGGTTTTCCACAGGGCATCACGGAGTCAGATAAATTTAGCTAGCCAGCTACAAAAAAAAATAAAAAAATACTTCTGGTGTGAGTATTTCTTTACCTGAACTTTTTCGAAGGATGATTCACTTGATGAGTCTGGCTAGCCTTGATAAGACACACGTGCCGGTCAGAAGAGAAACACACACACATACATGCGTGTGTGCGCACGAAGGTGTATTGGAGTTTAAAAAGATTTTTTTTTTTTAAAGTTCTCTAGGTTCCTACTTGTCACATCCCTCTGTTGCTACATCATGAGCCATTTAAATGTTCTTTAAAAAAAAAAACAGGCAAACAAAAGAGAGGGGAAATGAACCATAGAAAGTACTGCCATATGAGAAATGAGGAGGAAGAAGGGGAACAAAGAAAGTGAAGCCTGGGAAAGTTCACACAGTCACAGGAACATGTCAGGAAACCCGACCACTTTCATAATTCATAATTATGGAAGACCTATCATCAGAATATAAATTACTATTACAGATTTGCCAGGATGCCTTACATCAGCTTAGGAACATTATTGTAGATTTCTTTCTTTTTTTTGTTCCCTGACACCATTGAGATCTAACAATGCCCTGCAATAATTTAGAATAAAGATAAAAAAAAAAAAAGAGTGATGGGGGATTATTGGGGCAGCATGGTGGTTCAGGGGTTGGGACTGTCACCTTGCATCACCAGGGTTCGGGTTTGCTATGGAGATATGGTGCATGGAATTTGCATGTTCTCCATGTGTTTGGTGGGTTTCCTCCGGGTGCTCCACAGATTGCAGGTTTGGATAAGAGCGTGAGTGTGTGTGCCCGCCTTGCGATAGATTGGCATCTCGACCATGGTGTACTCTGCTTCATGCCCTAAGTCTCCTGGGATAGGCTCTAGGCCCCCCACGACCCTGTATACTGGATAAAGTGGTATAGACGATGGGGTATATAGGTTAGATAGATATCTAGATAGATTGTAATGAGAAAAGGGTAAGGTAAGAAAAAAATGTAACATTTGTTTACACTGATACATTGTTTATAATTTAAGGTGCAGGAGGCAGTAGGTGTAGGGCTAGTATTTGCTTGGTGACGCTAAGATAATATGAGGGAAGGCGAAAGAGAGAGAGAGAGCATATTGGAAGCTGTTGGCTGACTTCAAGGTTACCAAAATGCAATCACAGCGGAAAAAAAAAACAGTGATGCCAACTGTCTCCCTAGATAGACGCTCTATCTGTCTCTCTCTTTCTCACTCACATATACAGAACAGCACTGACATGATGAGTCTGCATTTTCTACTGCATCTATTAAGGTTTACTTATACTGTTTTCTCTCTCAATTATGAAATCAATACCGGAATCATGTGTGGAGCCACATTCACAAGAGCTTAGCATTCTGCGAATTCTACAACATGACCCTATCTGTCACACATGCAAACACACACACACATTCTGTAACTTTGAATACACGCAGTAAGAATATAGTTGTACCACACTATGGTACTATGGAACATATATCATGATACAGTCAATGTACCATAAAGGTAACATTTATATAGAACAGCACCATTTTATCTATGTATGTATGTATGTATGTATGTATGTATGTATGTATGTATGTATGTATGTATGTATGTATGTTTGTATGTATGAATGTATGTATTTATGTATGTAACACTAATTAAATACCACTGTGTATATTGAAACTCTTAACATTGCATTCACTGTACCATATTACACTGCACCCTGGTACACGCAAAGAAACAGGTGCAGAGTGGTATATACAGTGGTATATACAGTACCATATTATTCTGCCTGTACATACTATACCATACCAGTAATATGTACTAGCATATCCAATATGGTTAAGTATGTACTGTACAAACACACCATAGTAGATACCTGCTGAACTGGTAGCGAATGCGGTTGCCCAATAAGTACCGTGGTATTCATGAAAGTACAGTGAATACCCAGCAAAGTGCCATAGAACATACCGTGATACTCTATAAAGTCCTACGGAGTGTGCCATGGTATTATCAGAAGTACCACGGTAATACAATGAATAAGGTACATACTCTACCATAGTAACATTTTTAGAACTGAATCTGATGACGGATCAAAATCCAACATGAGTCTGAGTCTCGCTTTATCTCAGTCAGAATCTGAGCTTTGTTTGATACTAAATCCGAGTCTGAATCTTGTTTTGTAATTTATATCTGAAGCACCTGTGAAAGCGGCACCGAATAAACCGAACATTCAGTCTGCAAATATTGACATCGCTTTTGGAATTAAGTCACTGATTCTGAAAATCACCTAATGAGTGGGGGGTTGGGATGCGGGTGGAGGGAGGGGATGTTGAAAGCCGAAAGCAGCTTGTGTCTGCGACATGCTTGGGTTTGCCAAGCCAGGGTGGTCCCATCTTCTGAAGTGCAGGCTGGAGGGTCGGCTTCTTCTGGAGACTTTGAGCGGAAAGAGAAAGAGAGAAAGAGATTCATTAGTTCTCAGCTTTGATAACAAGAACAGCATTCTTTGTCTTCTTCCAATGTGCTAGTCTTTTGTGCGGAGTTGATTGAGCTGCCAGCTGGGGTTGCTCTGAATAATCATCAGTTTCTAGCAGCGGGTTATCAGACCTGGCCTGCCTCAGGCACACATTTATTTGTTATTGTGAAAGCTGTCAAGTGCACCATGGTGTTTTCTGGACTTGCTGCTAATCTCCCAATAGTGATGTCTTTCTGCAAGGTTGAGCATCACACACCATCTAAGATTAATTTGGAACAAAATAAACATTTACAGTCAAACAGAAAAAAAAAAAAATCTCATCAGTGGATCATGGCGTGAGTGTGGCATTTTAACCCTTCACATCCCGAATGCTTTAGAGAAGCACACCAATGGTGCAAAAAATGTAATCTAAGTGTCAGAAACGTACTCAGTCAGGATGTAATTCTGAATGCATGTCTCGGTCTAAATTACTACATTGTTCTTTTACATTCATCTTGCCAGCTGACCAATGTTTAATGCATTATCACACTAGGAGTCCACAATAAATCAAAACCTAGTAATGAATCAGAAGGTTTTTTTTTATTTTTTTCAAAAACATGTTTTAAAGATTTTTGCCCCACCATGGCACTGCTTCAAAGAAACAATATTCTTTCTATTTGCCAGTTGAATTTATAATTTAGAAAAAAAAGGAAGAAAAAAAAAACTATACTAAGCTAACAATAAGGACGTTGTTGATTATTTGTATTAATCCGCATATTTTGTGTCCTAAAGTGCCATATTGGTCCCGATTGAGAAAAAGCACATTTTATTGAGTATAGTTTATTCAACAATGTGTGCAACCAGGTTAAAATATTGTATTGTTTTGTTGATTTTTTATTCTTTTTTTTAATGGCAGCAAATTTCGATGGACAAAACAATCTGCATGTGCTGTGCGCAAATGGACTGCCTTGTGATAGTTGTGATGTACACACAGATTCTCACACTCTCAAAAGTTTTATCTTGCAGGAGTAGTACAGGTTACACTGTACAGGAGAATAATGCATGACCGCTCCTGTGTCAGCTAAACCTTCCTGCAGGTCCTGAGTGTCATATGTCTTTCTTCACAGTATGCAATGTACATTTCTATTTGAAAGTTTTCCCAGAGCTTGCCTTGACTTCCACAGTCTCCCTCAAGTGCCATTCTTAATGCCATTAACATGCTTTAATGTCTTTTTATAGTCTTTTTTTTTAGACATTAATTTAAAAATATCATTTTTCAGCTCCTCAGTTAGCTGCTTAGAGGGTCCTGTGGTTGCTAAGTCAGAGATTGGATGTTTCGGAATTGGTATTACTAATGACAATTCATGACATGCCTAAGAAGTTCTAATGGACTAAACCAAACTTTTGCAGAAATCATTTTCCACAATTACTATGATATTTTTCCTTGTTTTTAGGCTCATTGAACTTAAAGTACAATAACATTTGCAATGACAAGTGCAATAACATTTGCATAATATGTTTCTCATGTGTAAGTAGCGGGTGTGTTTACTTCTTTTCACTTCAAATATCATTAATAAGAACTAAAGTCGCCCAAACCTTTGCACTCACACTCGTACTATGAATTTCCTACAACTGACTGGGACAGCCACTGATGTACAATGAAACCACCGTTGTGTTCATGTAACAACTTTGAGACAATTTATGCTTTGCTGTGACATTCTGCATTATCATGCTGGAAGTAGGTATTAAAAGGTAGGAACATTTTAGGGGTAAAGGGGACCAGTCATTTAAACAGTATTCAATCGGTCTTAAAAGACTGAATGTCTGCAAAGAAAACATTCCTCAGCCCATTAAACTACCTCCATCATCCTGAACTGTTGGCACAGGGCAGCTTGGGTTCATGGATTCTTCACCCTACCATCTGCAGCTCACAGGACTAATTGAGATTCATCAGCTCAAACGTTGTTCTTCCATTCTTCACTGAGACCGTGCCCAAAGTACCATCAGATTTCTTGACAGAAATGGATGTGGTTTTCTTCTCAAGTTGTTCATTCACGCTTAGGTTTGATGCAGTGTTCATCCTGAGATGCTTTTCTGCTCACCACAGTTGTTTTCTTGTAAATATTTGTTTTGTAAACAACAACATTTTCTAGGAAGATACATTTCTCTGTTAGATATTCATAAAATAAAAATGTTCATGTTAATATTAAAAAACCAAATGAACATGGATGACTTCAATTGTAATCTTAATCATTTAATTATTATAATGTTTACCTTAATTATTTAAATCAAAAAACAAAAAGAAGTGAGCAGTTTGACAGCCAAACACCATTTTCAGACTTTTACTCATTTTGGCAAATTAGTTCTCTACAACACACAAGGTTGTCTATAACAGAGTTTAATTATTGAGTGTGCATTTGCAGCCAGCAAAACACAGACCCATGAGACCAGCTCCAGGGAAGGAAGAGCATGCTTTTATTAAGGCAAAAGAAATGTGTGAGAGGACCGTGTGAGCGCCAGAAGGTTGGGTGCAGGTCTTAGGTAGTGGTGGTAGACCTCAGCAGGTGCAATAGTGTCAGCATTATTTAGAGACGGCAGCAGGCCAAGGCAGTAGGTGAGGAGCCTGAGGCCGTCGTAGTTTTGCGGCAGCCGGTCAATGGGGATCCGCACCGAGACTCCGTGGCTTCTGTAAAGTCAGAGTCTGCAGGGTAGCCAGAGCGCAGAGAGAGAGAGAGAGAGGGAGAGAGAGAAAACACTGAGTTTGACATTTGACACACCTTACTCACCCAACTGATTCGTCAGCTGCCCTTTATAGTGGCGTTGTGGCTGCTGTAATGCACTGCCATCTGTGAGAAGTTTCACAACCTCGCCCCCAGAGCTCACGCAACTGAGCTGGCCGTGGTGCTGAGCTTGCACTCCGCTTTCGTTTTGCTAGTTGAGCGAGGAGCGGCAAGACGAGTGGGAGTGCTGGCTGCATTAAATTAACATTACACTGAACAACTAAATATACTATACTATAATATGCTATATAACCTTAGTTTACAAGCTTTAAATTCCCATGGTTTAGATCATGATACATGGCAGGACTATTTTCAGTCAAAAGTTGACACATCATATTCAGCACTTCGGCTGCTGCGAGTAACTCAAATGCGGTCAGTGAATGCTGAAGCGAAAAAAAAAAAGTGATTTATACTCTATTATTTCCATTGCAGTCACTCCGGCAATAAAGAACTACAGGCATGTATCACTTAATGCCTGCAGTGCATCTTGTGTGTCAGGACATTGAGTGATTTGGAAATTGTGAGAACACCATGTTACAGTATATACTTTACAAAGCTATATGGGATGATGTAAGAACTGAACTTTTGTTTCCCCCCCTAATCAATCAAAGCTTTCTTTTTTCCTCTCTTGGTCTGGCTATCACTAGCACTAGTTTTGCTGACATTGGGAGTCGTGATGCAGTAATATTTTCAAAAGACAGTTAAGCAGAGAAATAACATTACACCAATTAAAGTGTACATGAATGATTTGTGTACAAGTGCAAACACTGTGTGTGAAGCTGTTGTATTCACTTTGTCATATTATCTTATATCCTTGATATGTCACAACATTAATTACCATCAAGAGTCACCTCAAATTTCTGTTCAGGATCTTGTATTGATGAGTCAGACTGTTGACCAATCCATATGTCAAAATTATGTCTTATTATGCTCCTTAAAACCGCTCTTTTACAATCCGCACCCAAAAAATCTTGGCAGTGCCATCTTGGAATATCACCTTGCCATCAATAAAGAAAAAAATGTGCTGATGGACAAACCTGGTCATGCAATATATTTAGCTGTCAGCTGATTTCATTCTTTTGGGCACATAACATTGCTGAGTCTAGACCCGACCAACAGAAGCAACCCCAGATCAAAGCACTGCAATAGATTGGCATACCATCCATGGTGTACTGTACATCGCCTCATGCCCCATGTCTCCTTTGATAGGTCTGAGTGATGGACCATATTTATGTACAAGATATTCATATACAAAATATCCTCTATTAGTTTGCAACACTTCCTGCTTCATTCTCAAGGCTGCTTAAATGGAATCATCTCATTTTGCTTCCAACTGTTGAAGTATATTTTTGCAATTGCTATAATAAACCTTATGTACTGATTTAACAATGTTTGTTTGTTTTAGACAAAGCACCTTCTTTACTAAAGCATGTTCTCAACTTGGCATGAAACCCATTCTGTTCTCTAGTTTCTACTTTCCATTCGGTTGACATTTAGCTTAATTTTCTTTTCTCTCTAACCTCTTTGCATTTATTATCATTAATCATTATTAAACATAATATTCTAATTTTCTCCTTAATCGTACAGCATAACAATAGCCATTTATGAGTTTATTACTCGTTTGCTTGACATTTATGCACCCACTTACTCCATTCACAAATTGATTTAATTTAGCCTTCGCTGTAATTAAGCTTTGTCTACATGTTAATGTAAATGAAGAAGCTCCTGACATTTCCACTTGGTCTTTAAGAAAAAAGGCATTTTATTCCACACCTCCAGGTTTTACTTCTCTGTGTAAATCAAAGTGTTCCATACGGGCCCCATTAACGTTCATTTAATCATTTTAATAAATGCATAATGTTTCATTACATCCATTATGATACTCTATTCAAATAAGATTGAAAGCTTCCTTTATGATCTGAGCTCACTATTTCATAGACATATCGCTGTCTGTTCATTAGGAAATCTCTCATTATATGCTAATTATTCCACACATTTTATCAACCTTTTATCACAAATGTCTGTTCTGTTTCGATCATCCGGCTCAGAGAGCACACTCATACTGTGCCTAATTGCTTTGGCCAGGTTCTTAGAATCAATATTTTGCAGACCTAACCATCTCTAGCAGGTAAATTGGGAGCTTTGCATGGAGTAGTATAATATAAAGAAAAAAAGTCACATACTCTATACATCCATTAGCTTTGATTATTGTGCACATGGAATTGTTTTGACAACGTGATAACACATTACCATTTTTATTTTAATTCATTTTGGACACGATTTTGTTTTTTATGATGGGAGACTCGAACCACTAGATAAAGTCAGGGTAGTCAGATATAAGTGCACATTTATAAGTTTTATTGAAACAATTTACTGTAAACAATAAAACAAACTGTTGCTAGGCAGCAGTCCAAACAAAAGACAAGCTTTAGGATAAATCGTTTGGCAAATTGGAATAAATAATATATAAATCTTTTCTGTAGATGGAGGTTGCTCCCTGTAATTGACAAATGGCTGTGCTCTCAATTTTTCAAAGTCTTCTCCAGAACATTCCTCAGACTTTCAACTATTAAACAGAGATGTGATTTCTAATGTTTTTTTTTTTTTTTAATTTTTAAGTGATCTCCAATCACAGTCATTCATCCAATTCTCCAATTCACAGTCATTTTTTTTTTTTTGTTCTGTCCACAATACTTCTGTGAAGTTAACGGTTTTGCATGGTCCAGCTTTTATTAATGTATCAATACCTCGAGAAAAATGCATATTTGTTTAATATTGTGGTGTTTTTGCATATTGTAAAAGTGCCTTTTTCTTCATCTTCATCTTGTTTCACACAGACACTACGCGAGGTCTTAGGAAAAAGGGGAATTTTATTTAGAACAATGGGAAAGGAAAATGGTTAAAAAAGGGAGGAAGGAAAAAAGGTGAAGGTGTGTGCACATGCAAGTCTGGAGGCAGTGCCCAGTTGGCATGCAGGCACACAAGACTGGTGAGTGATGGCGGCAGGCAGAGTGGGCCTGGAGGCGGGCAGTGGCTCCTGCATCCTCCTGAAGCAACTCTTCCCACTGACTTGGCCAACCAGCCAACTCTCCTTTGGGTGCAGCCTTAGGCGGGAGCCACTCTTTTGTGTGTAGCATCTGCCACGCAACTCTGCTCTAAAGGCCTCCAGGACCTCGAGCTACACTCCCTGCCTTGTTTTTATAGTGTAGAGAAAAGCCTGAGATACATTAGCGATAATTTTCCCCATGGGATGGGGGATTCTAGTTTAGTTCAAAAAAGACAAGCGGATATAAATCTCAAACTACTTGTTTTTAATTGAATGAGCGCCTTTGCATTATGAAGCTGTTCTCTTTCGTGTGCTTGAAATAAAAGTGCTTGCTTAAATATGGAGTGATGCTTTGCGCCAGATAGCCGAGGGAAAAAAGAGCTCCGAGCCAAGAATAACGTTCAGCACAAAACCTTTATCGGCTTATTTCAGCATCACAAAATGATGATACAAAACATAAAATAAAAGTAAAGAAAAGGGTAAAAGAATAGAGCGTTTCAGGGGTAAGCAGCACACCTGAGCTCCTACTCCGTTCTCATGCACACACCTCCGCAGCGCACACACTGGGGGAGGGGCGGCAAGTCTTAAAAGAGCAACATACATACTGTACGTAATGTGGTATAGAACATAGTAGTGACCGTTACAATGGAAAGGGCTTCATAAGAATTTGATGGCATTTCGCTTTTAGCTGGGTCTGCATTACTGGAATCTGTTTTGTCCGTCTCCAGCGTTCTTGTAAATTAAGCGCGGTTGTTCTCCCCGCCCATCAGTCAATCAGGGGTGCATTTTTTTTCCCTTCCCGTTGCATTATTATTATTATTTTTATTATTATTCTTTTTTTCTTTTTCTTTTTTTTTTTACTCAGTAGCGAATATGATTTTAAACGTAGCGAAGTACAATACTTCAAACAAAACATACTTAAGTAAAAGTTAAATTACAGATTTTAAAAACTATTTTAAAAAGTAGAAGTACACAAAAAAAAACTACTCAATTACAGGAACGAGATTAAACGTAATTTGTTACTTTCCGCCTCTGGTAAATAACAGGGTGGGAAAAAGTTGCAAATTTTTACTGGTACCATGTAGCCAAAAACTGAAGAGAATATAAAGCATAGAGGTGGTGGAGTCCTAAGAAACATACAAGATTTACTTTATGTTTCCAGTTTTTCTGCTTTAGAATATCAGCTAACTTCCAGGGTTGGAACCCAAATATTGTTAAGAGTGTAGCGAGTACAATCTTTTGTTCCACACAGCAATT
>JAAGKR010003128.1:30948-79788 GCA_011419295.1 Clarias macrocephalus
CCTGTTCCCTGATAAAGCGGGAACGAGATGCTGCGTTCCGATGCCGCACTGCTGGCGTGCCTGGACGTCCTTCAGACAAAATTGACCTGAGGATGTTTCCGGTTCACTCCTATTTATAACCTGCAGGTGCACCATATTCGGTGACGTCATGCCTGGCACAGGTTATAAGCCGAAGGTATTCGGCGGGTTTGACATGCACAGGCTTCACAACCGGGCAACAAAGAGATGTTCCCATAGCGTTTTCACGCAGCATCTCGTTCCCGCTTTATCAGGGAACAGGGTTACAGCCAAGTAACCCGAGACGTTACTTTCCGCCTCTGGTAAATAACAGGGTGGGAAAAAGTTGCAAATTTTTACTGGTACCATGTAGCCAAAAACTGAAGAGAATATAAAGCATAGAGGTGGTGGAGTCCTAAGAAACATACAAGATTTACTTTATGTTTCCAGTTTTTCTGCTTTAGAATATCAGCTAACTTCCAGGGTTGGAACCCAAATATTGTTAAGAGTGTAGCGAGTACAATCTTTTGTTCCACACAGCAATTAGTGCCCTTGATCAAGGGTTAGAGAGGGCTTTGGGATTCAACTGTGTGTTAGAAGCTAGATTTTGTAACGTGCAGGTTTATATGTTTTATTCATTCACCATTCAGAAAATCAATGAAAATGTGGCTAGGCAGCACTCAAAGACATAAGACTAGCTCATTCCAGCATTTTGGAAATGGAAATAAATATATAAATCTTCTTCAAATTGTGATTGCTCCTGGTAATTGAGGAATAGCTGTACTTTTGTTTCATTGGCAGTGAACTGAGTGAATTCCACAAATTATATCTGCATCATCATTCCACATTCGATGTGGGCCACAAGAAAATGTCATTTGTCGCCAACATCTGGGTCACATCAACTTTGCTCTGTGGACTTCGTCTGAAACTTTGCTTTGTCATATCACAGTCAATATGATTACAGGGTAAATACAATAGGAATGCAGCCACGGTCTTAGATATCATCATTTCTCTTGGCCCTGATCTTTTCCCAGTTCCCTTATGTGCAACAGTCAATCATTGTGGCTAAGTCCGGCAGTGTTGTCACCGCTAGAAAGGAAATGATAAATCTAATAAATCTAATAAATCTAATTTCTATTGTGCATTGCTTAAATATTAAGATATTAAACATAAGCATGCAAAATTGTTTACCCTATGTCAGGATCTAATTGCCCCCTGTTTTTGTGTTTGATCTGTTTTGTGACCTTTATGTTGCTTGCTGTACCTCAGGACTGCATTACCCAGCAGACACTGCACACCAGCCATGGTCTCATTGTAAACACCTGCACCTCGTTTAGTTGATTGCCCTGGCTTTATTTAGCCTTTTTTTTTTTTTTGAGTTGGTTTCTTTGTCTTGCATCTGTTCAGTATGTTTGGTCACAGATTGTGTCTTCTGTTGTTAGCTTTGTTCTGTAGTGTGACCTTTAGCCCTAGTTTCTAGCCACAATTCCTGTATTCTAGTTCTTGTATTGTTTATGTTTCTGCATAATGTTTGTTTCATTTTAATAATCAAGATTATTTTCTTTTGTTTGCATGTTTACCTGTGGCACTAACAAAATAATTTTGCAATCTTCAAAGATCAAATCAATTAATAATAATGATAAAAAGCTAAAAAGGCACATTTGTTACAATCTTTGTGAGGACCACACCTGAATATACACTGATGAGCCAAAACATTAACACACTAATTAATGTGATTATACATTGATTATAAAAAATGTGGACCAGCAAACCGGTGGCACGATTGTGGGAACCCAGAGCTCATCCACTCCCACAGGGCCCAAGGCCAGCCCTACTGGTCCAATCCCACAGAAAAGCCAATGCACCACACAACCCACAGCACTCCAAGAATAAACTTTCAACTTCCTGGTGCCGGATACCACCGAACACCCCCAGAGGCCCTGCGGAGCCATGCCCTGTGGGGCCCAAACTGTCCGGGTGGCACAAGAGGACCCCAAAACATAGGTGGACCTAGGCGTACACATAAAACAAATCTTTTACACAGACTCTCATTCCAGATTCCCAGATTCCTTTTACAACAGAATCTCTCATCCAACACTATACTTAATTAAAATCTGAGTCCTATTCATGTGCCTGCGTGTGTGTGTGTTAGAGATACTTAAATGCTTAAAAGCAATTAGTGAATATTATGCAATGCACAGACACACACAAACACAATCTCAAATTAACACCTGGGATCTGCCGTATAAGGTTCATTTTCCAACACGCTTCTACCCATAAATGGTACAGGTAAAATATGTACATGATTCAGTGAATGAAATAAATTTCATCAGGATAAAGTAATGCAATTGATTATAATGTTGATGAAGACAGTGATGATTCATTACCACATGCTAATCCCGCATGCCTGAGGATGCCAGGAAATTATCAAGAGGGCTTGTGTGAACCAAGACTATAATGCTCCCCCAACACTACATTCTTTCAAGTCATTTGAAGCAGTTGATTTAAACCACAAGCACGGTGAAGTGACAACCGAAAGAAAAGACATCATCAAAGAGGTCATGTAAAAAGGAGATGGTCCAGAGCGCCAAACGGACATAACCACTGATCCATGTGAACCATTTACCAGGCCACAAAGTCACAATCTGACTCCCACAACACTGTACATTTTCCATTTACCTGTAAATTATAGAGGGGAATCAAATGCTCCAATGAGAACTGACATCACACACATACAGTATATTGTCTACAGAGGTTGCTGTTGTAAAGCGTGAGTTCTATGTCATACCTTTGCATATCAACACACATGCAGATGCCACACACTTTTTGTCCAAACTTCAATTTTATAACAATGTTGCCTGTTCATGAGATGCACTGCTAAGCTAGGTTAGCCAGATAGACACACCGACTTAACCTTAGTGTTTTTTACTGACATGGAAACTTGGAAAGAAAAGAACATAAGCTGACCCGATTGCTCTTCACACAGTTCTCTCTAATGGCCTTTTTTTTAATTTCTTATTTTTCTTGTCATTTTTTTTTAAGTCCAGAAGGAAAGTTCTGCTTTATGCTCTGACCAAAGTGGTCAACGCTGACACACACTTTGACAGCGAGTCAGAAATGAATGATATTTTACAGTGTGAAATGTGGTCTCCAAAAATCTGAGACCATATTACATAATTTGGGATTCTTTTATTATTATTATTATTATTATTATTATTATTATTATTATTATTATTATTATTATTATTTGGAAATCAACAAAAGATTTGAAATTTAATATTCAAGATTTTGCATTATTTTAATGTAAGCATTGTGGTATCGACCATGCTCAAGTCAAACCAGGACCTTAGGAGGACATTTCTCATAAATGAAGGTGTAAAACTGATTGGCATTTACAGAAGGCTTCAAGCACAGTATGGTGATGAGACTTACATTACTTAGCTTCAGTAAAACATTAATGATCGGCTGTACTCAACTCAGCTCAACTCGTCTTTATATGTATAGCACTTTAACAACAAGAATGCCCCAAAGTGCTTCACATAAATAATAAAATAATATTTTAAAAACATAATTAAAATCACATCACACACATATCTAATCAAGCACAATATATAAAATCACCATCTCATGTTGGTTTGAATGCCAGAGAAAACATGTGAGTTTCTAGATGAAATTGAAACACCCTCAGTGATGGGGCTTCTCGAATGGTCAAGGGTAGGTCATTCCACAATTTGGGTGTTACCACAGAGAACGCTCAATCACCCCTGAGCTTGCATTTGGTTTTGGGTACAGTCAGCAGACGTTTATCGGATGATCTGAGAGATGGTGGTGGAGCATATGGCTTAAGCAGATCCGAAAGGTAGGGCGGGGCAAGACCATGTAAACATTTAAACGTCACCAAAAGAAATTTATAATTAATTTAGTTCTGTACGGGGAGGCAATGAAGAGAAGCCAGAACTGGAGAGATACTCTATGTTCTCTTTTACGCGTGGACGTTAAGAGTCGAGCAGCAGAATTTTGGATCAGCTGTAACCGATGTAATGCTGCCTGAGAAACCCCAAAATACAAAGTATTACAGTAATCGATGCGAGTGATGATAAAGGCATTGATGGCTATTTCAAATGCCTAAAGGACAAAACAGGCTTAAGTTTTGCCATATTACGTATGTCAGTGACGATACCGGTCCAGATGACTGAATATTCTGTGAGTCAGATGCATTAGTGCAGCAAGGGATCATACTGAGAAATAAAGGTCGTTTTTATTCTCATAACTGTGTTTGTTATTCTGCACAATTAAAAATCCCGAGTTGACTTGAACACCCCTCATATTAGAGCATGTGTTCGGATGATAAGTTCTGTTGACGTATGGATTTTACCCATCACAACAGCAGGGTAGTGCTGTGAGTCAAAGGAATTGGTGGCGGACAGACGATTTTGTTGTTCGGCTGGTGGAGAGAACAGACTGAATCACAGACTTAATTGGAAAACAATGCTGACTATGCCTATGGTGACACTAGCAGGAGAGAAGTTGCTCACATTGCTTATAGTTTGTCTCTTGTGAGTGTGTCGCAACAGCTATTGTTGGTGCTTTGTCCCAGTGCAGTACATTGAAAAGGAGTTGCTTTTTTACCACTCTGTAGTGTGAACATAAGGTGAAAGCACTATCCCACTTACAGTTACACTTCTTGCTAACACACTGCACAGTAACAACCCTTCCCAGCAGTTCTGTTTGCTTTCTTTTAGTTGACTTTAATTTACTCAGGCATGAGGGGAAAAAGAATTTCTTATCGCTATGTGCAGTGTATGTATCATTGTTATAGTCAAAAAGCCCATAAACCTCAAAACAACTACCTACTAACAATGAGCGGAAAAGTGTTATAAGCTGGCTTATTTTTTTAATGATTTGTTTGTCTTCTATCAAGTTTTTGTCATTCTGAATTCTGAATGTCATTTTCTAGCTGCCTGTTGGCTGTCAGGCCACTTGAACTTACAAAGTAACTGATAAAGTAGTAAGCAAATAGGAAGTCAGAGCACTAGTGCCCTAATGATTGACTTTAATACTGTAATTAATGATGTCCAGTTGCATTAGTTTGTGGCTGTAAATGAGATCTGTACTGAGCATATGGTTGGGAGGATGATTGGGTCCCTGAGGACAGCAAAACTTTATAAATAATCTGAGAAACACAAGCAAGCACACACATGTCTTCTTTGCGTCTCTCGCTTTCAAAGAAAAAGACTGTGCAGAAAAGAGCACACACAGGGTTGCTATTAAGGGAGAACGTGAGAGTGAGAATGGAAATGTGTAGTTAGAGAAGTGGCTCTGCTAGGAAGTAGCATTGGGGAGGGGGGGGGGGGGGGGTGGATTGTAGGCTACATTTACATTACCAGCCATATTATTTAGTTTTATATAGTATACAAAATTTATTATTTGATATATTTATTATTATTATAATTTTGTTTTATCAGTTTGAATTTGCATCTCATGACGGTCTGTGTTGCGGGACGTTACTTTTTGTTTTACTTTTTAATTACATTACAAAATTACTGTCATTAAAACGTAATCAGTTACATTAAAGCGTTACTTCCTGATCAAAGTAACTAGTTAGAGCACTTTTCCATTCCATTACATAAATTGTCTGAATAACGGATTACATTTTTGAAAATATAACTAAATAACTGAGTACCTAAATGGCGGACCTAACACATTAGATTACATCAAAAAAGTAATCTAAGCACTCTAACGTTACATTGTAACACGTTACACCCAACACTGATGGCGGATCACATATAAGTGTCTTATCTGACACGTTCTGTATGACCGCATCGATATGTCTTTCCTCACGACATCTGGGTTAAAACAAGTCAAAAATGTGTGACTGCTCATTCATTTCAAACAATGGATGTGATATTTAAGCAAAAATATGCTCGGGATCTTGCTCTGGCGCATGGCAAGTAGTTATTCGGATAGATTTGTTGAGGTTCAAATAAGGGAGGAAAGCCAGAAGCCTCGCTTTAGCTGTTTTAGCAGTTATATCTATAGTGCTACAATGAAATCCCTGCCAGTCCTGACTGATGATTTCAGCAACAATCCCAGGCAAGCACAGAGGCAAATATTCATATGAATTCTGACTATATAATATAATGGTCAGAATTCACATGATGTTTGCTTGCTGACAATAATTAACAGCTTTGGCCAGCATTAACATTTTTAAATTTCCCTCCACCATTAAAGAAATCAACAGAGCAACAGTTTTTGATGAGCAACTAATTTGATGAAAAAAGAATCTTATATACTTATATCTGTAGAACACATAATCGGTGTTAATTTAAATCTCGGCAAATAAAAAAAAAAAAAAAGAGTGTGGTTTGGTAGCTTGGCTGAGAAAACAGCCGATGAAAGTAAAGCTGGTCACATACAAACACACATTAGCTCCACTGATGTAGCCACAGACAGTGAATTGATCTGACAGTCATCCTCTACGGAGCTCACTTAGTAAATACTGCAAAAAGGGAAGGAGACCGAGTAAAAGAAGAGAGAGAAATTGAGAAGCAGGGGATAATATGAGCAAGGAAGGAAAGATATAGAGAAATATGATGAAGGTGGTAAGTGTTAATCAACATAAGTGTCAATCCTCGTCCTTTGTGTCTTTATTCAGAGTCTGTACTCACATAAGCAGGGTGTGCAGAGAGACTCTGAGCATTTATTTACCCCTCTCCAAGTCGAGATTAATGAAGCACACGTTCAGTGTCTGGAGCATGAAAGGGATCGAGGGCTTTAGTCAATGCTTCACAGATTTAATGATGAATTAAGAAGGGCAACTCTGGAAAAATCAAGGAAAGGCATATTTATGATGGCGTTTATATGCAATGAGCTCGGAGAAAGAGATTCGTGCAGCATTAATAAGCAATATTGAATATCCTGCATTCCCAAGTTATCTACTCTGTTGAGTCTCATGACCTTATTTAGTCTGGTTTCCATCTTATGAGTTTAGTTTTCTCCAGGATGGTTTTGTCTGTTTATTAAGAACTCATGGAAACAAATGAGGCTAAGTCACATTTGGTATTGCTCTCGAGCTTCCAAAGAATAACCTCGTATTTACACAAGGAAGAGGCTCTCATATACTTTACTTTTGTTTTTGATGTGACATAAAGCATCATGTCCGTATGTTCCTATGTTCACTAGTTACTTTTTTCCTATTAACACACATTAACCCTCTTATTCTTGTTTGTTTGAGACAAATGGGATCCATTTCAAGATGAAATATTTCCTGAATATTATCCCATTTGTTTTATTGAAATAAGGTTTTAAAACACTACAATTTCAAGCAAAAGTTGCAATTTTTGCAAATAAATATGCTTAGGATTCTGCTCTGGAGGATGGCAAGCAGTTAGGCTGTATTTGTTGATGTCCAGAAGAAGGAAGAAAGCCAGACTTTTGCTGTTTTAGCAGCTATTTTTAACACTGCTATGAAATCCTTCCTTTGCCGACGATGGCTGACATCAGCATGTGCTCTATGCACGTGCAGAGGCAAAACAGTGCATGCCGGTGTACCAGATGTGTATCCGATCTAGCATCACATACAAAAGTGACTCAGGTCCAATCTGATAAACATCAGATTTGTGCATTCAGGCAGCCTTAAACGAGAGATCTGTGTCACGTTGGGATAAAAATAAGATTTGAGTCACTTCAGGCTGATAACGGTAAAAGTCACTCATCAGAGGCACAATCAACAATGTCTGCTACTGTAGCTTCATTTGTTTCACACAATATACTGTAACATAAATATGTGTGCTTGAAAGATGGGTGGCAATCTGCAATGCCTAAGTTAGGGGGCAAAAAATGTGGAATATATTTCAGTATATTTTTGCACATATCTAAAAATGTATTAATATTAATTAATCATTAACGTTTTTTTTGTAAACAATTCAGGTTGCATAAAAGATTGAGAATTCTCTATGCTCTACAACTAACTAGTAACACCAATTCAAAAGTTTATTGTAAAAAAAAAAAAAAAGAAAGAAAGAAACCCAGTATGTGTTCCAGTAAGTTTGTGTGTGTGCTTTGTGTGAAAGATGTGAACTTGCGTTTCTTCTCCTTGACCTTGTTTTTTTTTTTTTTTTTTACATGGTCAATTTTCAGAATTGAGAAGTGTGTGACCGGAAACATACACACACACACACACACACACACACACACACACACACACACACACACACACACACACACACACACACACACACACACACACACGCACGCACACAGGAACGCACACACACATGCACTTTGTCCCTAAGTCCTTGGATGATTTTGTTTGGTGTAAGTCTGAGAGAGAGAGAGAAATTGTCTGTGAACGTGTGTTTACCCACACAGGAGTGACAAAGTCATTTACAGCATACACAATCTCTTTTTCATCATTTTTTTTTAATTAACCAGGGTGTGTGAGGAAAGTGTGCAGTAATTAAGTCAATTAATCAACTGCGAGGCAGTATAAACCCTGGGCAGGATTGCCATCTTTGTCCACTGAGTCTAAGTGAGAAGGAAGAGACTGAAAGAATGGAGAAATAGAGTGAAATAGGTAAGATAAAGAAAAGCAAAAGAAAAAAACAGAAAAAAGACTTAAAGACTTTAAGTGAATAAGCAAAATGATAACTGTTTCAGAATACTTATATAAACAAGAAACATATCCAAAATATTTTTGGATACACACATACACAAAATGATTCCTCATGCACCCAGAGCAACTCATCACAATTTATAACTTAGCATTGCCATGCCATCCACCAATATGCCCATCAGTGAATAAAAATTCCTGTTCATTCAGTACATTCAGGTCGTCAGCTGACTTCACTATACTGCCTCAATGTTGCTAGACCTGACCAATGGAATCAACCCCAGATCATACACCTGTTTCCACAGGCGTACAGTGGCCACTATGCATGATTGGTGCATCGCTTCATGCACGTCCCATCTCACCCTGACGCACCCATCGCTCTGTAATCTTTGTTTCATAGCTTCAAAGCCTTTTTATGATTAGTCTCACTAAGAAGTGGTTTTCTCATGGCTACCCAGCTGTTTAGTCCCGGTCCTGTGAGTTCTCATCACATTGTGTGTTTGGAAATACTCTTAATTTCATTATTAAGCTTAGCTGTTAGTGCTTTGTTTCCAACCATTTCTTCTATGAAGTTGATGGTTCAGTCATATCCATCCAAGTTTTAATAATAACAGTTTTTGTTTTCTTTGCTTGATGCAGGACAATAATCTGACCCTTCTGAAACACAGTAACTTATCAAAATTTATGATGAAAATACAGTATGATATGTTTACAAGAACAGATTGGCTAGATTAACCTTTGCTAGGGAACATCTAAAAAGAGAGCAAGCCAAGTTCTAGAACAAGATTATTTGGATAGATGAAACCAAGAATAATTTGCACCGGTAAGTGGAAATTAATATTATGGACAAGGAATGAATGTTTCAAAGCATTTCACATAATCTGCCAAATATGGTCAAAGCAGTGTCAAGACACGGACATACTGCTAGTTGACTGAGTCAGGCACTCAACCTTAAACTAACTGGAGGGAACTTAACTCAAGAAATAAAGCATTTGGTGACATCCATGGATTTTAGACTGTTTGTCCAAACCAAATGAATGTTACTTTGTCCAATTACTTTAGAGCCTGTGAAAATGTCAGGAGTCAGTAACACAATATAAAAAATATATATAATAATAATAAAATTGTGATATTGATTTCAAGATGAAAGTCTTCATTGCTTGAAATCTATCTATTTTTATGGTGTACAGAGTAAAAAATATCAAAATTGTATCATAAGCAAATACTTATATACCTGACTGTATACACCGATAAACCATAACATTAACCCATTAACATTGATTATCAATTAAATACAGTGAACCGGTGACCAAAGGTCAGCCAACCCAGTCTGATCTCACAGAAAAGGCAATGCAAAACAACCCAGATAGCACTACTTGTGCTGGCCGAACATCTGCAAAATTTTGGTAACCTTTTGTCAGTGCTTCAATGTTGGCATCAGTGGTTGGGCCAACATCATTTTGTTCATTGGCCCAACATTGGCCCATTGGTGGGGCCAAGGATAGGTTGACCCAATGTTGGTTCAGTAGATAATGGCAAGGTTGAAAATTGAAAATTTAATTATATTGCTTTAGCTTTGTGCAGCAGGCTCTCTCAATGTTGCCATCACATCAGGCTCTCAAATGAGGGTTGGTTACCAATCTAGTACATAAATACCATTGAAAGAATTATATCCCTAACTCAGTGGATACCGCTATTGGCCCAACATTGGTCCAACAATGTCGCCTGTGTTCTACCCTACTGGCTGACCAATGCTATGAGTGTGTTCGCGCATGTCAGGGAGTATCACCACTTTCCATGTGTGAACAACGTGTACAAGAACAGACACTGCTTCTTTTGAGGATTGCTAGCTATTTATGAATATTTAGTGATCCACGATGACTAAATAATTAGTAAAAAAAAAAAGAAAAAAGCAATGCATTGAGAGAATGAGACAGAGAAACAACAACTTGCCCATTATCGCTCATGTCCTCGAGTGTGTGTTGAACACAAACATTTTGTGTGCTGCCAAAAGACTTTTAACAGTATTACAGGAAATACAGTATATGTCCAATTATAATTAATTATATCTTAATGGATTTACTATAATGTCATCTAAACAATTGTGATAATGTGTTTATGGCTAAATGACATGGATGCAGGTGAAAAAGGTTAAAAATTGATGTATATAAAATAAATAATATGCAGTTAAGACAGCTAAAAACAATAGTTATGCTAATAGTTGTGGTGCAGAACTTAAGGTGTATCAGTTAAAATAAGACACCCCAATTTTTTTTCTTATGTTTTTTTTAATTCATTGTGCTTTGTGCTGAGCTATGAACACTGTCAAACATGTCAATAGAGGGCGCTTATCACTCGGAGGAACCTAAAACCCCACAGAGGCTCTTTGCTCCTACGTAACTACATGTGGGTTAATATTCCTCCAAATGAGATGTAAATACCCTTGAGTGAGACATAAGAGTGTTGGGAATCTGTGGTAGTAATATGAGAAGCACGAAGTTTGTAGTTTTGCTGTAATGCGGTGAGAAAGATGTTTAGCTATGCACTTTTATGCTAGGCTAATCGTTGCCAGTGAATACAGTAGCACATGAAGCCAGAGCGAGGTTAGAACCATACAGAGTGTTGCCATAGTAAGTGCCAGAAACATTAAAGGGCTAATATCAGTACATATTGTTTTGCTTCAGGTCGTTGCATTTTTGTATGTTTATGCGGTTGTTGAATATATGTACTAAGCTAGTTGGCATGTGAGACATATCATTTGACAATTTTGCTAGGTTATTTACTGTTTGAATTGCTGTGTTTACTTTGTTTCATCTGGAGAAAAATATGTGTGCTGTGAAACTGTGTTGAGCCAAATGTGGAAAATGTTTGTTTTTCTCATCATTTTGCTGATTGAAAAGGAATATTTCGAAGAACATATTTCGAAATACATTTTAACTTTCAACTTTATTGTCATTGTTGTAAAGAACAGAGTATAAATAACAACGAGATATCATTAGAGCATCATCTTATGGCATGTGATGTAATAAAGTGCATCTATTGTGTGTGCTGCAGCAATGCAAGTCCAGTTCACAGTTATTGTAAAGGTGATGTACGATATGTAGGAGTAGGTGAGGACAAAGGCAGAGAGGGGGGTAATTGCTCGTTCAACAGGTGATGTGCAGGGTGATGCTGATCACGTAGAATGCTGTGCACTCTTCGAAGGCAGCGTGTGGTGTAAATGGTGCTTACCTCCGGGAGACTAGTCCCGGTGATTTTCCCCACTGCTTTCACCACCTGCTGCAGTGTGCACACTCTCTATGGCACAACGATAAAAGTTTACCAAAAGCTGCTAAAAAAGGTTGGCCCTTCTCAATTTCCTCAGATAGAAGAAACGCTGCTGGGCCTTTCCCATGGCAGAGGTGATATTATAACACCATATTAGATCATGGTTGGGCTAAGAAACTTGAAGCTGGTGACCCTCTCTAACGTCCCGTTTCCAATGAGTGGTAAGTGAGTGGTCCTTGTGCTCCACGAAAATCCCCTCTCATCAACCTGTTCTTCTTGATATTTAGGGTTAGGTTGTGGGTATCACACCAAGCTGCCAGATGTTCCACCTCCCTTCTATATGAGGACTTATCGTTATTAGTGATGAGGCCTAGCACGGTGATGTCATCGGCAAATTTTATGATATAGTTGGAAGGAAGGGTGGCGCAGCAGTCGTGTGTATTGTGCATAAAGTAAGGGACTTTGTACACATCCCTGAGGGACCCCGGTGTTAATGCGCACTGTGAATGACATGTGTTTTCCTATTCGCACACACTGAGAGCGATTTTTTAAAAAGTCCACAGTCCAGTTGCATAGTACAGTGCTTAACTCACAAAGCTTAATTTGGAGCTTGCTTGGCAAAATGGTGTTGAAAGCCAAGATAAAATCGACAAAGAGGAGCCTGGCATACATATTTTTGTGTCCTAGATGTTCTAACACAGTGTGGAGCACAATGGCCACTGTATCCTCTGTTGATCTGTTTGGTGTATATGCAAACTGGTAATGGTCCAGTGTGGGTGGTATGGCATCCTTAATGCGCTTGATCACCAACCTCTCCAGACATTTTTCAGATACAGTATAGATGTAAGTGCGACCGGTCTGTAGTCGTTTAGAAAGCTAATATGTGATCTTTTGGGGATGGGAACTATAATGTTTTTTATAAAGCACAATAATGCTTTTAATGTACAATGCTCAAATTACTTATGTATTTACACAGACTAGAGTCAACAGTTCTCCAAAGGTGCTGTGATGTTTATGAGGAAGATGATGAGGATAAAGAACAGCTGACAAAGCTGATGGTGAAAGTGCCGAGGTGAATGATGATGAGGAAGATGCAGAGCCGCCTGATATAAAAGACAGTCTGAGGCAATGGGTACTTAGTTTTTATGCCTTTATTTTCATCCACCTTGCTGTGAGAAAAAGTGGTTGTACTATGAGTTTATTTTGCAGTTTATCTTCATGATGCTTACATATATTTTCTTAGTTTGTAATCATTTTATCACATTTGCAAATACATTTCTGGAGATATAAATGTTTTCTTATTATTCCAACCTCGTAATTATCTACTGAACCAATGTTGCCCCAACCTTGTGATTATCTACTGAACCAATGTTTTGCCAACGTTGGGCCAACCCATCTTTGGCCCTACCAATGGCCACCCACCGATGACAACATTGGCCCAACATATGCACTGCCGTTGGCCCAACCTTCAGTGGTGTGCTATCTAGGAAATTGCTAAAAAAAAAAAAATTATACTGGCCACCAGAAAAAAGTCACCAGAACATCCAGTGCACCACAACCCGCCACACATAGGGCCCAGAAGGCAAAGAGTCCAAGAGTGCAAACCAAATGCCCCAGATCCCAATCTGATCGAGTAACCATTGGATGCTCGAGACAATCAAGTGACAGCATCCAAAGTATCCACTGCTAACATTCTGGTGCCAGACACCACAGCACACCCCTAGATGTCTTGTGGAGTTATGGCCCGAGGGACCAGAGCTGCCACCACAGCACAGGGGGAACCCACACATTAATGTTTTGTATTATAATGTTATAGCTAATCAGTCTATACTGTACATGCCTAAACATTTAGCTTTTTTCAGTTATGAGGAAATAAATCTTTAATGTTTGTCTTCACAAAGCTTGCAAACCAACCCTCATAATCTCTCTTCTTTGCCAAGACTAGAAATAAACAAAAGTTGGCAGCTAAATCTATGAGCTGCAGTTTCCACTAAAACAGAAAATAAATATTAATCTTACACCGAAAATTGGCTGTGTGACATATTTAGTGATGTAGTTCTAATTCAAGAAGTAAATAAAGACACCCACACACGCTGCCCGCACATTTACTTACACTTTGTATGGAGTTATATTTCACATAAAAGTCCCATGTGGTTTAGCTTCGATTTTTTTTTTCCTGTCCCTTTTTCCCATGCTATTTCAAACACATTTGAGAACTAATGATAAGGTTAAAAAGAGTGCAGGGTAATTTAAAGCATTATAGAGCTCACCATAATGCACAAATATAAATACATACAATAAATGCATTATATGGATTTTATAGTTTAAAATGTAAAAAAAATCACCTTCGTTTGCAGTTTAAATCATCCACATGCTCGGAAATTAATTATCAGAAGTTTCATGTTTATGTAGACTATATACAATATGTACACAAATACATATACAGCATAACACACATAGAATTCATGCAGTGTTAATTTTCTTAATAGCTAACACTTCATATTTCAATGTTTATACAAAATATATTTAGGCAACTGAAATAAAGAGTTCTTGGTAGATGATTCAGATTTATGATCCTTATTGTACACAAATTCTAAGTCATGCCTAACGAATAAATCAAATATGTGCAAAATTGTTTATCCTACACAGTGGTGTGATGCAAAGCAAGTGAAGAATGTGAAGCTATTTCAGGATTGCACCTTATCTCAGCAAAGATTAAACACAATTTTTTTTACAATGTACAGTGTGTTGGTGTATTTGAGTGCATATACAGCATGTGTATGTCATAAAGATGGCCTGTGAGCCATATATGAATTATATTTATGAATCTTTATCTATTTAAATGAATTAGGCAATTCATTTAATTTTAAATTATTTTTTTTTATTTAAACATTTCGTCTGCATGCTCTTATAAAAGTACAGTAATGTACAAAAGCCACGCCATATTTCTTCTTGTCAACTTGAATGATGTAGATTGAATTAAAGAAATGGGAACAAATGTTTGACTATGACAGGCTGAAAAGTGCATGAAGATCAAATTAAAAAAAATTGGTTGTTTATGTAACAACCTTAGCAGCAACCTCATTTCCCCTCTCATCTGTTCGAACCACTTAGCATTAAGAATCTCCACTGTACTATTTACCAGCCTGATCTGTCATCATCTGCACCTGCTTCTGATTAGTTCAGTGCCTTTTTTCCAAACACTTTTCTTAAACTGGACAGTTAGCCAAGGACTGGGAGCCAAAAAAGTGCTAGAGGAACCCAGGAGAACTATTTCTCAAGACTACATTCAAATACAAGAAAGTCTGTATCTTTCGATGCAAAATATGAAGAAATGAGGTGTGGCTCAAGACTTTTTCATAGTGCTGTGCTTCTTAAGTTTCGGACAAAGATGCAATATTTGTTTTAGAAGAAAAACCTTCTTCTTCTTCTTGTGTCTCCTCCATGAGCTTTACACAAGTAAATCGATACTCGCATCAAGGATACGCTTGATGCCATCAAAAGGCCATTATATTTACCAATGAAAGCAAACAACTAGCTTCTAGCAGCTTTTGAAAAGAATAACAATACTTCCATATTATTGGAATTATAGAGGAAGATTTACTCAATATTGACTTGTTTATGCCATTACTACACTTGTTTAGTTTACGCCCCATTGGCTCCTGAGGGTTACCCAGAAAACCAGTTACCCTCTCATTCAGAGATCAAATCTCAGCATCGCCACAGCCATCCATGATCACGAGCCTAACGGAACAAAATTTGGCCATGATTTCAGGACGACACTGGTTTTATACTTTTTGTCCCATGTGACCTAATGCATAAAAAAAGTTAGGTAGCACTTCCTCCGGATGTGTAACAAACACAGTTATTACATGATCAGCAATTTGAAAAGGCGCCATTGGCTGGCTTCACGAACCTCTGGAGGAAGCATGTGATACCCCATGTTTCTTTTTTCCCCCGCTAGTTTTCTATAGGATGTAGGTTGCTTACTCATCTATTGGCTATACAGTACACTGACAAGCCTTCTGATTCCGTGTATCGCAAGTAACCTATTTCTCTTCTCGTTGCCTGATGTCCTAGTTTCTTATTCTAGTCATGACTCATCTGTCTTCTCCTGTTTTAGGCATCCTCTGTCTTTTCGTAGTATAATTAAAGATTAGTGATGTATTAAACAGGACAAAAGAGAACATCTGCAAAGGCCTTCATGATTTCAGGTTTCATTTTCTGATAAGAGAGAAAGAGAAAGAGCAAGGATGGGAAGACAAACAAAAAAGCGATTGAGACAAAGCGATAAAGGCACAGTAGGAAAAAAATGATTAAATAGAACAAAAGAGAACATCAGTAATCATACACATCAATATGACATTAAAATGTGTTGTGACAAAAGGGGACAGAGAGCTTTAATGCGATAATATTGGTTTTTTTGATATTTTATCATTTTAGCAATAAGAGATTAAAGCTGGTTTGATTGCTTAGTGGTTAGCAATGTCACCTCATACTGCACCTCAAGGGTTGGCTTTAGAATCTCACTTCTGGTCCTGTGTCCTGTGTGCCTCTGGGTACTTTGGTTTCCTCCCATAGTCTAAAGGCGTGCACCGTACATTTTTTTGTCATTTCCAAATTGACCATGGTGGATGATTAAGTGTGAGAGTGTGGGTGCTATAGTGCATGTGGTTTGTGCCATGCGATTGTTTGGCACCCCATTCAAGGTGTACCCGGCCATCGAGGCCCTCTGAGACCCTGCACAGGGTAAATGGTTCAGATGATTGATGGATGGATATAGAATTTTTTTTCTTTTTATGTACCCAATAAAAGAGCATAAAATACAATTTTTGGTAAATAAATAGGTGAGTTTAGTTACTGACCCATGTGCTCTGTCGCTTATTTAAACAGAAAAACCTCTAAGCATGAAAAGGGATTTTAGGGATCTATTTTTAAATGGATTTGTTAAAAAGAACATTCAAGGTCCGCCTTTGAAAGCAATATTTGGCACTATTTTGCAGATACATAAAAAAAAGAATTCTGTCTCACTTGCTCACTGACACACACACACACACACACACACACAAACACACACGCATACAAATTTATCAGCATGGCAAAGCCTGCCAGTTTTTCACTGGCTCCGAGGAATAACATGACAGACTAGTGTAGATCTCTACAGCAGCACAGTGGATTTACAGTCTGTCACTGCTCTCTCACACTCTCTCTCACACACACACAGATTCCGAGACAGGAGATAGCACCATGCTATTATCCTGACATTTACTCCGCAGATACATATGCAGTAGCTTATTTTCTTTGTGTGCATGTGCCAGTCATGAAACACAATTCAACCTGCACAACCTATCATCATACTCTGTACTATGATACGGTCCTGGCATGTGCAGTGCCCTTTTCAAAGTAAATAATATCCTTTTGGCCATTTTCGAATGGAAATACCAATACGTGCAAAATGATATGAGGCAAATAAGGCAGACGAAAATACCTATTTCCACTTCTTTCTTACCTTGTGCATGTTTATCCCGACCCCACCTGCTATCTCCGTGTGTACGGTGAAGATAAGGTGAAGGATTAGGGTCTTTATGTACTACTTTCCTTTTTAAAAATGCAGGTTGGAATCATTATATTTAGCAGCCTCGGGCCGAGTTTCTCATCTGTAGGATGACAGTTTCATAAGTATCAGTATCGTGATTGTGGAACGGTAATTTTGTTAGCTGGAGAATATGATAGCTACATTTCCAAAAGTAATACTTTTTCTACTGAAAATATGATCATACTTAGCCGCAACATTCTGTTAGAAAAGAAAAACATGCTTTAAAAACTTTGCTTTAATCAGTCCTCTATGAAACAATATTTCGTTATTACTGTGTTTTCACCATGATAACATGGGACATATGCTGCAGCTGATTTAGCATGTCTATGTTCATTTACATGCATATTCATAGATCATCTACTTAAACCCTTCACTCCTACCGGCGCTAAAAAGCTCATAATTAGCAACCTGCTTAATAAACACTTCAAATCTTTTCTTTATATATTTCTAATACATTTTCATGAAATGATCAAATCATGAAGGCGGGTAACCTGCTTTTTCGACGTGTCATTAGCATGATATTACAGAAACAAATCCCATTTCTATGCAGCGGAGCAGCTTTCTTGTTCACAGAGTCATTTGCCATGATTAGCTTAGTGTATTGTTCACTGGCTTGGTGTTTATTAGGATGATTTGCTAGCGCGTTGACAGATTAATGATCCTCCAGACAAAAGCCCCTGCCAGCGGCGGAGTACTGTATATAGGACTCTAATCTCATTCGGATTTAATGACGACAATATACTGTAAACAGCGGCGATGTAGATCAGGTGCTTTTCTCATCTTGTCAAAGCTTGTGCTGGCTTTAATATGAGCTAACAGAGCTGCATTTCAAGTATGAGAAAATTATTTTTTAAAAATAGTGCAAATGGTGCTCTGCAATAATACAATCAATGCTCAATAATTTTATAATTAAAATAGCATTGCAATGGGATATATCAGGCAGGATTTGAGTGACAACAGTCTTTGAGAAACATCTGAAAAGAGACATATTTTGGTTTAGAAAAATCTATGATAACTTTCAGAACTTTATAATAGCGTGATGGTGGCGTAGTGTATGGCACTATCGAGGTGGGTCGATTCCCCCCGATTCCTGGCTCTGGGTGCTTGGTGTTTGCATGTTCTCCGGGTTTCCCCAGGGTACTCCAGCTTCCTCCCACAGTCCAAAAACATGCAGATTAGGCCATAGTGTGTGTGTGTGTTGTGTGTGTGTGTGTGTGTGCCCTGCAATGAATTGGCACCCCATCCATTGTGTACCCCGCCATATGCCCAAAATTTTCCGGGATAGGCCCCCTGCGACCCTGTACTGGATAAGCGCTATAGAAGATGAATAAATGAAGAAATAATAATCTGCAAAGATTTTCCCAATCATGTTTTCATGAATGAGTTTTTATCTTTATTCATTCATTGTTTTATGCTGGTGGCGGCACGGTGGTGTAGTGGTTAGCACTGTCGCCTTGCACCTCCAGGGTCCAGGTTCGATTCCCGGCCAGGCTCGATTCACATCTCTGCGTGCATGGAGTTTGCATGTTCTCCCCGTGCTTGGTGGGTTTCCCCCGGGTACTCCGGTTTCCTCACACAGTCCAAAGACATGTGGATTAGGCTAATTGGCGTTCCCAAATTGCTCGTAGTGTGTGAATGTTCCCTGTAATGGATTGGCACCCTGTCCAGGATGTACCCCACCTCATGCCCTATGCCTCCTGGGATAGGCTCCAGGTCCCCACAACCCAGAATACAAGATAAAGCGGTATAGACGATGATGTTTTATGATGTCTATATATCTTTTTATTTATCCTATTTCATAATTCAATTTTATTAGGACAGACACTAGGACTGGCTTAATTACAGGAAGCAGCTAACCATGTATGGTGAATCTAGAAAAGGTAATCAAAAAATCTCATATAAATGCATACTAATAAATATTCAATCAGTTTGCATGTTCTTACAGGACACAGAAAATTTCAAGTATGAGTTTTAAAGTTTTCACTAGTACTTGGATACCATAAAGATAGAATTTTTTTTTTAGTATGCCTGAGCCTGCCAGACTGCTTGCTTCATGTCTGAAACACTGGCCTCCCAGGAACTCCTTAATGGACCAAACGTAGTGCGTTCCACACGCTGAATGTTCACGGGAACGACTGCATTGAGCTCCTTCGCCAGGGTCGTAATTCACTGACGTACTGCCTTCTTTAAAACATTTGCACTAGTCACATGTTTTACTGTGGCTGAGCCTCATCAACATGCAGTGCTTGAAGTCTTCTGTAAATCTTGATTGGTTTTTATACCTTCATTCATGAGAAATTTCATCACAAGTTCTGGTCTGACTTGAATGCCCATCATAGGAAAGTATTTAAAAGGGTATTGAGAATGAATGAAGTGATTTTATTCTGTGGTGAAAATATTAAGCAGGTGGAGGACGGTTGGTTTCTTTCTATCTTGTAAAATTATCTCTGCTTTTCAGCCCTAATTTATCTTGTATAGAGTTTCTCTATTCTATACAGCTTTATTAGTCCTTTTTTACTTTCAAATGAAAACATATGGAGGTGGACTGCGATAGCATACGAATTGTACTGTACATGTGCAGCTGCAATATACTGTCCATGAATTATCGAAATTATTTTGAAAAATAATAATAATGAAAAGAAGTTTTACAAGAATGAGAAGCGCAAATGAGATAGAGTAAGCATCCTGAGCAGAAAGCAGGAGTTAATCAGGGTAGTAATGTATAGATAAAGGTGAGGCGCTAACCTTTCAATCACCTGTTCTGCCTGAGAGAATAGTAGAACTAGGAAAATTTCCATTATAACAGGGAGAAACTGAGCAAAAGAGCGGAGAGAGGCAGGTGCGCAGAGTTAGAGGGGGAAAAAAGATGTGCAAGAATGAAGAGAGGAGATAATCAGAAGGAAGAAGAGGAGAGGCGGCGAAGATGCAAATTGAAATACCAGTTCAAATCATTTTAGGAAGTTCCAAAGATGACTAGACTATGCAAATAGTGCGTGATACAGCATTTCGACTTTCACTTTTTCTTAATCAGAGCATTACTTTGTTTAATGATCAAACACGAGAGTAAACACGAAGACTCAAATCAAAATATTGAGAGAACAAAGAATCATTTTTGAAATACTGTGAGATTCAAAGGAGAAACGTGACTCCGCTAATAAACATACAGTATGTCTTTTCAATTATACACTACATGCAAAAACCTTTATTATGACAGCTGTTCTTTGGGCTCATTTCATCACTTTTTTTTTTTTCCAAAATTTTTTTCATTTCTTTTATGGGAAAGTCATCCTTTATATTTGCTTGAATGAATTGCATCCACTACATAACACTTTTAGTTTTTAAATAAAAAAGACAGCTGGCTCTCGCTGTGCCATGGTGGCAGCATGGTGGTGTAGTGGGTAGCACACAGGGTCGAGGGTTCTATTCCAAATTCCCCATGGTGTGTGAGTGAGTGTGTGATTGTATGTGTGTGCTTATGTACCCTGTGATTGGTTGGCACCAAATTCAAGGTGTTCCCTGGCTCATTCCCGGAGTCCCCTAGGATAGACCGCAGACTTTCTCTGACCCTGTACAGAATAAGCAGTAGAGAGAATGAGAGAGTGAGAAAGAAAGAGAAATTGCTCTTTTATACTCACAGAGGAAAAAATACCTCGTCCATATTAGACTGTGGTATTTTCAATAATTACTTTTTTTACAGCATATACTGTATATGCTGTAATGCTGTATAGTGTGATATAAAATAGTCCAAAAAAAACCGAATGCATTATATAAGGAGAATATAGACAGGACACTCTTTATGGTTAGAGCAGAAGTGCTTTCTGTAGGTACAGGTTTTTCATTATCCATGAGTTTGTGCACTAAAGTGAAATACCATCAGGATAGTAAAATTTCTCAGTATACCTCAGCCATTATCAGACTATCTATCTGCTTCCTGGCCTCCCAGGAACTCCTTTGATGGCACAAATTATCGAAATTGCTTGGAGCGAGGTCAAGATTGCATGGGGGATATGGCAAAAACTTGACCAAAAAAAATTAAAAATGCAGTCATGTGCACAGTTCCCACAGAGCCAGAGGCATGTCTTTCGCAAGTTGGTGACAAGTACAGTATCAGGCAGCGACTCAGAATGTTAATGAGAACTATATAATGGGCATCATATATGAATAGATCGCGGTCTATATATGAATGACTCTGAGTCCAGTAAATTTCACTCAGTTACTGGATTCATTTTAATCCAGAATTATATATGTAACCGAGCGTTCGTGCCGGGTCCGTCTAAACACTTTGGGTAATATGAAAACAATAAAAACGAGAGCACACGGAATCCTTTCTTTACTTTTTATTTTCAACTCTTCATTAGACTGAAATCACAAAACTCGTGACACTCTAGACCAGGAAGTGCGCATGCGCCTTGCCCATCTACGGCAAGCCCCGAGGGGATAAATGCATCATACACACACATTATAATTTAAAAAAGCTTATTATTATAGTAGCTTATTACTGTAAACGTATTACTGTAGCTTATAAATTATAATGCAAATAACAATAACTTTAAGAAGTAAAAGAAGTAATATATCACACTATATTAAAGTTCTTTTTACACATATCCCAGCTTTATAAGAAGCAGGGTCTGCCATCATATACCATCCCTGGCTCACTCTGTATGCTAACAAGGGCTTCTGTCACAGCTTGGCAAGGTTGGTGCTTGAACCCCTGACTTCTTGATTAGTACCACAGAGCCTTAATCATTGAGTCACCATTGCCCCACACTAAGAATGGTTAATGAATGCAATGTTTTATTAAGTTAATAAGTTCCGATTGGTTAATTTGTTTGCAGTGAAACCGATTTACTGTAGAGCTAACAGTCAAGCAACTGTGTCATCAACAGTTCAACCACATACTAACAGCTACAATCCATGGTAGAGGATTAGATTCCTGTCTCAGGTCCATGTGTGAAGTTTGCATTGCATGTTCTCCTCGTGCTTGGGTTTCCTCCAGGTACTCAGGTTTTCTTCCACAGTCCAAAGACATGCAGATTAACCTAATTACCCAATTCTAAAATTGACCACAGTGTGTGAGTGTGAGTGTATTCTTGGATGCCTTGTGATGGACTGGCACCAAGTTTATTCCATATCCTGCCTCGTACCCCAAGTCCCCCGGGAGAGACTCCAGGCTTCCTACAATTCTGTAAAGGAAGAGTGGTATAGAGAATGAGTGAGCCATAACAGCATCGGATGAACTGAATGACCTGATGCAAATTGTCCGTACAGTTTTCCATAAACTCAGGTAACTGTTCATTTTAAGGCCATTTAGAATTAGGCTTTTTAGTGCCATTTAATATAAATATTAGTGCCATGTAATTAAAGTGCCATTTGGCATAAATTTGCATCCAAAATCAATGTAAACGACATGAATTGCATTCTGACAAAACAAATCTATAAGTGAAATCTAACTGTATGCACTCATTCAAGAATGAGCACAGTCTACTTTAAAAAGTGGAATAAAACAAGCTTATTTGATTGCCTTTCACCCAAGCAAAAACTCTCCATAATGTATTCATCCTTTCCTCGCCCAACCCTGTTTTACAATCACAAAACTGCCTGTGCTGATGGGCATAAAATGATCACAAATGTGTCTGCCACACACGCCACACATCCCACTCTTTATTTTTTTTGCTCTTGTGTTATGATCACAAAGGCCATCAGACTGAAAAGCGCTGAAAATAGAAAGAGTGAAAACAGAGCATCGGACTGGAAAAGTCTGCAGTGAAGATGATTAAAAATGGAAGGATTTTACAACACCTACACACGTACAAAGGTTTTTCTTTCTATCCTTATAAGGATGTTCTACTGAAATAATTATTAAGAAACAGTACGCCTACATTTAAATCGAATTTACAGTAACCAAAAGGAAAGATTTTGATATTTTTATGCCTGAAAAAAAAAAAAAAAAAAAAAAAACAAAGAATCATCATCATAAGGTTTTTCAAGCAGTTGAACCTGTCAGCTATTCCTAAGCTTGTCAGAACATTTTGACCTCACCAAGGAATCACTAACACATACACACAAAGAAATTGTAAAAGAGACTAGAACACCATGAGTCTCTCTCATAAATATACCCAAAAGTTTGCATAAATCTTCAAGTTGCCATGTTGTTTTAATTTTTCTCCCCCCCCCCCTCTTCCTTTTTCATTCTCCCTTCTTCACTTTCTCCTCCTCCTTAGCCCAACCAGAACACTTTTTAATTAGCTGATCTTATGAGCTGTGAATGCACATGTCAGAGAAGTCAACAGGAGATTACATCTTTCGGTGAGAACTGCTTCCCCGGTCCATGCTGCTTTTAGAGACCTTGCAGCAGTAATTATGCCTGTTTCTTGTCTGGACTACTTAATTAAGGTTAAGACATAATTAGGACTCTTTTTTCTGTTTTTTTTTTTTTTCAAGCAGCAACTTGAGAAGCTCTTCTTAGCAAAAACATTCCAACTGATATTACCTATTTTGATTAGGAATTGCATTTTATGGATTTACAGAAAAAAAGGCACTTTTTTAGTGTGTCCTTGGGTTACTTAAAAAAATGTAGGAAGTTACTTGCATTATTTAAGAACAGTGTAAAATAAACCTTTTTTTGATATGCTTACTGCATTAGTAGTGTGTTAGTAGAAAAAAAAAGGAGGTCAAGCAGAAGAACTGTATGTGTTTCCAGACGTTTCATGAAAAAAAAAAAAAAAGAACAACCAATTTATTTTGAAAGCTGCTTTATTGTGCTGTATGAAGAGACAAAGGCTTTATTGTGGTTAATCTAAGGATGATACTCATAGTTTGATCCCAGTTTCTACAATCGCAATCATAAACAAGAATGAACTAGAAATCATAAACGTACAAAAGGACAGGCAAGACCTAACAAGAAGGATGACAGGACAGGGTAAAAATGAATAAGCAAGCAAATCAAGGAAGAGCACAGAGCAGGTGAACACATTAGGAAAACTAATATGGAGTCAGATCAGTTTCATAATTCACAAATAAATGTAACCCGATTCACAAATGTATTTTGTGATCACATTTATTTACAGACTCATGAATCTGCATTTACAAACCGCTCAGCCTTGCGTTTGTGTGTGGACTTTTGAGACTGATGTGGTTAGATTCACAATGCATTTTTTTTTTTCAAAAGCAACATTTTCTGTATCCTGTCAGATGTCTCCTACAATATCAGCCAAGCATATGAATGTAAACACAAGGATAAGATTGAAGCTGACAATAATGTTTTACACTTATGAGTGGTTTATAAATGCAGGTTCATCAGTAAGTAAACGGATTTAATCACTTTTTTTTTTTTTTTTTTTTTTTTTTTTGCCAAAAACACAGTATTGGTGCTGATTATTATTATTTATGTTATACATATAATACAGAAGTTTTATGCAACACGGCAAGTGAGCAATCTTGCTTCCCTATAAATTTCAGGTTGCTAACTTCAGCTGTTAGGTAGATGATTTGAGAAGCTCCTTCAAAAATGGCCATTTGTTAGCGTTACACTGTCTCGTTTCAAACAATAATGATTTAAAATGCTAATTATTTATATTTCTTTGAGTATTGATATTGAATTGTTGTACTGTACGCTTCTAAAAGCACATAATTTGTAAAAAATAAAAAATAAAAATGGTTTAAATTAAAACATGCATTCCATTTCCCCAAAATAAATCTGTAACCATGTCAAAATCCTGTTTCAAAATCTTAACAATTTTGCATTTTGGAATAATGCATTTTTTAGGTTTAAAAAAGTGAAGAAAAAAAAACCTGGAAAGTGAAAAATTTCACATGGAAATCTAAAATGTCCAGGTGCATCTGAGTGACAATTAAGATCGTTCATAGATTTTAATTTTAAAAAGTTACAAACACCACATAAAAGCTCATGATATTGTATTTAGCAAATGTATTTTGTTTTCTGGATAAATATACATGTGTATGCATATTTACAAACAACAAAGCATCAATCGGGAGATAAGAAGCATTACATTTAATGAATGTTCCTATATGAAAAATCTCTTTTTTTTCCTCCTAGGTGAGACACTTTTTTATCACCATTTTTTTGGCCATTTGTGAATCGTGTGACATTTATTTGTGAATTATGAAACTGATCTGAATCCATAAAACTATTCAATTATCATGATAGGGGTTAAGGCATGAGTAAAATAAATAAATAAATAAATACACGTGAGTAAAAGAACTTGAAGAACTAAACTGTGCACTAGACACTGTGAGGGAATTTGTGACTGCCCAACAGGAAGGCAAATCAAAGTGAGATTACATTTTATTACCGCTTCCCGCTCAATATAGAAATTCTTTTAGAAATGTTTCCCTTATAAATTTGTGAAGAAGGCTCTGACACTCAGATGAACACCATGAAGTTCCCTGAAATTTTCAAAGAAAGCAGCAGGAACAGGATCAAAATGAATAAATGTGCATTCATCAAGTTCATACTACTTCCTAGCGACATCCCTGTGAGGGATTTTAATGCATCTATCATGTTGTCACTAATTTCTTAAACCACACATGATCACATGGTCACAACATCCAATGAGACCGAATCATGTTATTACTACGTCCAATCAGATCGTATTACACGCTTTCCAAGCACTCATCATGCTACTTTGTCATTGCATCTGGCGGGTTGGTAAAAATACCACGCCATGTGAAGTGCTTTCTTGATGCAAAGTGATGGTGTTATGAATTGAAGATCCTTTTTTTTTCTGAACATGACATAGTCTGCTACATGCATGCCATAAACATGGTAAGCACCAGAAAAAATGTAAGATGAACGGTGGTGTAGTGGTTAGAACTGTAGCCTTGCACCTCCAGGGTCCGGGTTCGATTCCCAGCAAGACTTGTTTCCTGTGTGTATGTTTGCATGCTTGGTGGGTTTTCTCCGCATGCTCCAGTTTCCTCCCATCTGTGGTCTGTGCCCTAAGTCTTCTGGGATAGGCTTCGGGCCCCCCCCACCCCGCAACCCTACTGTAAATACAGCGGTATAGACTATGAGTGAGGTATTTGTAAAATCTCCATTGACATTACAACAGTGTAGTGCTTCCGATTACAAGCTAGTCAATGCCATATTTACTATGTCCTTTTAACTTCTTCCTGTGTCTTGTTTGACCACCTCCTCACCAGGCTTTTTTTTTAACATGTCCGTTCAATACTGCACCCTTACTGATTTCTCTTGAGTACTTTCCGACGTTTACATGTGACACATTTACAGTACTAGATGTAGTGGGAACTTGCCTTAGTCTGTCAGAGGTTTATTTACGTGAAGGTTTCATCAATTTGTCTGCCCTTTATCCCAGGTGTTTCAGAGAGGCTTCAATTAGCATTCAACTCACATGGCGAGAATGCATATTTTAAACCCATCAACACTCTAAGACAACGGTTGTTTCACCCCAAAGACAAGAAACCTTTTGAGAACCAGTGTGGATTAGTATACAATAACACCTATGGCAGTAGTAATGCTGATTATGTCAGGGAAATGGCTAGGACTCTAGGCACCATGTTTCGGGAACATACTGATGAAAAATATGTTTTATCTTAGTGACTACAGAACACTCAAGATGCACAGGCCCCTACTTTTACAAAGAGAATGTGAAAGTTCTGGTGAGAGAAGCAACAGACAGTTCAAGAAGAAGGAGGCCATGGAGAGGCACCAAGACTGAAACCAGTTTTTCTTCAAATGGTGTCATACAGTTGATCATGTGACCATTTTTGCTGAAATGAAACGTTCAACATAGATAAGTTTGATATTAAAATTTAGGTTTTTATAAATTTATAATAATGATGGCATGGTGATTTAATGGTAGCATCTCCAGGGTTGGTGGTTGAATCTTGCCACCAATCTGAGATTGTGGGCTTCCTTCAGGTGTTCTGGTTCCCTCCCACAGTCCAAAGACATGCAATCTAGGTTGATTACGGTTTCCAGATTACTCATAGTGTCTGATTGTGTGCTTGTGCTCTGTGACCCTGAACGGGATATCCTGTAATGAATGGATGAATTATATAAAGGCAAAGCTTTGAGTAATCTACAGGTTGATATTTTTTGTCACGAAGTGCCTAAAATGCTGTAATTTACTCTTATTCACTTTGCAGAAAAAAAATATCTCTTAACAAACCTTAATGTCATAGTAATTGTTTTCCCTTATATGATCCAGGCCACCATAGATTAGTGACCATAAGGTCAGGTACATATGACTTCTGACCTTCTGACACTAGCTCCCTCATGCACACACACTTTATACAGCAACTAGACACAAAAATTATTTGTTGTATTGTATATAATTGTATCCTTTTTTTCTTTCCATCTTACTCCTATAAGAACAGTCACACCACAGAACATGAACCGCTGATGTCCCTATGACAAATTGGAATTGATTTGGAGGATTTTTCATGTCATGAACTTGGACTGCTGAAAAAGCCTTACAGGCATTAGCATTCTGAGTGATCGCTCCTTGGTGGTGAGGATTTTTTTTACACCCTGGATAAAATCAATTGGTATTTTTCCTCATTTTCTCCCCACATTTTTTTGCCCTTTCCCCCACGGGGTTGCCATTTCAATATGACAATAGGAATACAGTGGAAATGTCCAGCATATGAAAAAAAAAAAAAAAAAGGAAAAAGTAAATGACCCAAAATCTAATTTGTCAGAACTGGAATCTGTGGTCTGTGGAGCTCAGGTGGTACAGTAGGCACTGGATATTGTGCAGACATAGGGACCAGTGTTTGATTCATGGAGTAATGGGTCATGGTGAAAAGAAGTACAATATCCCAGTCATTCATGAGGTTAGATATGAACTGGAATAAAGTGGGGAGTGAAAGGGTTAATATTATGGTACAAGATTGTGAGCAAATAAAGCATGAGATTTCATGCAAGTTAACCATCATATGGAAGAAATAAATGTTAACACGTACCAGATTATATCACATGTTACTATACCGTTGTTCTTGTTGCTGCTGTTTTATTTCTTATTTTCTAATTTTTTTCAGTATAATTATAATAACCCATTGTTGACATGCAAAAATGCAAAAACTGTTGCCTTTCCTAGAAGTGAATCAAAAACTTTTAAACAATTGGATTTCATGCTTTTATGGTGTTTTGAGGAGTGTTCAATCTCCATTATTTCTTCTCAAGAACTGTGAAAACAATAGACTGTACGGGCAGGCAGGACAGCTTGTGTAAACAAGAAGAACAACATGTAGTATGCGTGCGTGCGTGCATGTGTGCGTGTGTGTGTGTGTGTCACGTTTTCCTGTGGGAGGCTTTGTATCTGAAAGAATATGGCAGACCATAGAGGATGAACAAATGTGCTAGTGTGGTTATAAAATGAGTGTGTGTGGGGATAACTGGGATTTCCTATGGGGCTATGTGTCAGAAAGAATATACCAGGTCATACAGCATCTGCAAATGGTTATATGCTCTCTCTCTCTGCTTCACAGAGTGAAACTGTTTGTGTGTGTGTGTGTGTGTGTGTGTGTGTGTGTGTGTGTGTGTGTGTGTGTGTGTGTGTGTGTGTGTGTGTAAATTACAGAAAGTATAGTCTTGCTGTCTCTACTACCTGTGGGTGTGAATGTGCGCGTGTGTGTGTGTGTGTGTGTGTGTGTGTGTGTGTGTGTGTGTGTGTGTGTGTGTGTGTGTGTGTGTGTGTGTGTGTGTGTGTGTGTGTGTGTGTGTGTGTGTGTGTGTGTGAAACCATGCGTGTGCTCATGTGAATCTGATTTTCCTCTTCATTTTCAGGGGATGCACAACACCTGCTGCTGTTGATGCATCTGATGGAGTCTATGTGTGTGTGTGTCTGAAAAAGAAAAGGTCAGACAGAGTTATGAGGGAATGTCAGCTGCCCATCTCTCAGTTTGATTTTCTCATAACCTCTAGAAATAAACATCAAATGCTTGAGGCAGACACACACACACGCACACATGCGCTCGCACACACAAATATAAATGACTCCCTTCTGAGTCACAAGGGTCTGATCAGATGTGAGAACGCAGCAGAACAGATAGATGAATATGTTGCACCTTGAAGCTCTGAACACCAGATGCACATTTAAAAAATGCTAATAAATAAATAGATACTGTAGATAAATTGATTATAATGCAAGCATATTGATTAAAAGCAAATTATATGTTTGAAGTGATACTTGAGCGATGAAAGGAAAATTACAGATAGCTGTAGAAGATAAGCTTAGTGATGAAACATAAAAAAATACTTTACAATTTAATTTTGAAGAAATGAAATTTAAATGTTTAAAATATAATTTCCTACAGCATTAGAAACAATTTTCTTGCACAGCTGATGAAAGGTTTGTCTAAAGACTCTATACACTAGACTTTACTTAACAATTTAAAGTGTACTTTATTTACTGAAGTATACTATAGTTACTTCCTGGATTCTTAGATAGATCCACCTAGGAATCTCTGTAGTCCAAGTGGGTACCGTGGAGGTCAAAGGTGACCATTGTATTTATTCCCATTTTTGCAATTGTGGCATTACCTCCAGTCAGATAAATAGATCCATCTATCCGTTTATCCGTCTGTCTAAGAAGCTCTTTGGTCCAACTATTGACCATGGAGGCCAATGGTGACCATTGTATTCATTCCTATTTCTTTTTTTTTTTTTTTACAACCATGGTAGGACCACTGGTCAGATAGATAAATAGATAGACAGACAGACAGACAGACAGACAGACAGAGACAGACAGAAAGCGTGGCTTGTGTGTACTGTAGGTGCACAGTTAAGAGAATTGATATTAGAATATGATATACCTGTCTGTATGTCTTTTGCCACTATATTACTGCAAATTTGGGAAAGCTATTTCTGTTGAGGTGGAATTTCCAAAGCATACTTGTAAGCCTCAAACAAGAAAATAGTTTTTGGTAGAGGTTGTGCCAGATGTTCTTACATACATGATATAAGGCATAATAGTGCTTGTTTAGTACAGTAGTTGCTAATGTTGGTGCTTAAGGCTTACGGCTTCAAGCTTCATTTTAAGTAAAATGGATTTATAGAGTGCTTGTAACACTGGACATTGTCACAATGTAACCATGAGGCATCAACCCTGAGGAGGAAACCTTGAGAGGAACTATATTTGTTGTATGTGATGTACAAGTCAAACTGAGATTTTTGATTGTGCAGAATAACAGAACACAGTTACGAGTTATAGTGCTTGATGCCATCACTGCAGCCATGATTTGACTGCCTGCCTCACATCCGAAATGCTGGCCTCAGTGGAACAAACATGTGGAAATTGCTTAGAGTGAGTTCAGGACTGTACTGGGATGTGGCTATGATTCCTAGCAAAGTTCCTGTAATGTGCAATTTATCATGTTGATAAATGATTGTGTGCACAGTTCAGCTCTTCCGCATGTTATGTTCTGTTTGATGTTAGCATGCAGCGGCCGCTCCGGAGCCAAAATGGTGCTACTTTGTTTACCTAGTGTTGTAGCGCGTTTATTTTACCCAGTATATGGACATCGGCGCAAACCGTGTTCGTACTTACCACCGCCAGACAGTTTTGCAACTCAATAAACCGGTAAATTTAATTCAAGATGAGCTGCGTAAGAAGCTACGCTACCTCGGCTTGCTTCGGGAACCAGGCCTCCAGTCCTCGGCATTGCCTGATGCCGGTAGCCGGAGGAGGGGACATCGTAAGCGGTGCGCGAGGAAGCGGAAGCGCGGCAAGCGGGCGGGAGTCTGTGCTAGGCTAAAAACAAACCCTAGCCGGCCGGCTCTTTCGTCCATCATCTTATCAAACGTCTGCTCTCTGGACAATAAACTGGACTACATCCGACTTCAGCAGGCTACACAGTGTGAGGTGAGGGATTGCTGTGTCTTTGTTTTCACGCAGACATGGCTCAGCGACAGAGTACCGGATGCCGCCATTCAACTAGATGGGCTAGCCTCGTTTTGCGCCGACAGAAACACAGCTCTGTGCAGTAAGACTCGCGGCGGCGGCTTGTGTGTTTACATCAACACGGAATGGTGTAAGAACTCTGTGCTAGTTTCTAGCTTTTGCTCATCGTTGCTGGAGATTGTGACTGTTAGATGTAGACCTTTTTATTTACCACGGGAATTCACCACTGTTTTCATTATCGGAGTGTACAAGGAAGCGCTCTGTGAACTGTATGCTAAGATCAGTAATCTGCAGAACACACACCCCGATGGACTGTTTATTGTCGCTGGAGATTTCAACCATGCAAATCTCAAGTCAGTGCTTCCTAAATTCCATCAGTATGTGGACTTTGCAACGAGAGGGGAAAACACACTGGATCTTGTTTACACAAACATCCCTGGCGCATATCGGGCAGAGCCCCGCCTCCACCTCGGCTACTCAGACCACATCTCTGCTATGCTAATTCCAGCATACAGACCACTCGTCAGGCGTTCAAAACCGGTTCTGAAGCAGGTGAAAACCTGGCCAGCAGGAGCCATCTCTGCTCTTCAGGACTGTTTCGAGAACACTGACTGGAACATGTTTAGGGACGCTGCGACTTACGGCGACTACACTGACTTGGAGGAGTACACGTCATCAGTGACCAGCTACATCAACAAGTGCACCGATGACGTCACTGTCTCCAAGAACATCATCTCACGACCCAACCAGAATCACTGCGGAGGTACATGCACTTCTGAAGAACAGAGACTTTGCCTTCAGAGCGGGAGACAAGGCGGCCCTAAGAACAGCAAGGGCCAAACTGTCCCGGGCCATCAGAGAGGCGAAGCATGCACACGCCCAGCGAATCCACAATCACTTAAGCGACAGCGGTGACACACGGCACATGTGGCAAGGCATACAAGCCATCACCAACTACAGGACTTCATCACTTGCCTGTGACAGTGACAGCTCCCTTCTGAATGCGCTGAACAGCTTCTACGCACGGTTCGACATACAGAACGACGTGACGGCGAGGAAGACCATCCCTCCTCCGAACGACCAGGTGCTGTGTCTCACCATGGCTGATGTGAGGAAAACTCTGCGAAGAGTCAACCCTCGTAAAGCTGCTGGACCAGACAACATCCCAGGCAGAGTGCTCAGAGAATGTGCAGAACAGCTGGCAGATGTTCTCACCGACATCTTCAACATCTCTCTGAGCAGCGCCGTCGTTCCCACATGCTTCAAGTCTACCACCATCGTCCCCGTGCCGAAAAAGTCTTCTGTGTCCTGTCTCAATGACTACCGCCCTGTTGCACTCACACGCATCATCATGAAGTGCTTTGAGCGGCTCGTCATGAAACATATCAAGACCCTGCTGCCTCCGTCACTGGACCCCCTGCAGTTTGCGTATCGTCCAAACCATTCGACGGACGACGCCATCTCCACCACACTCCACCTGGCACTGACACACCTGGACAAGAAGGACACTTACGTCAGAATGCTGTACATAGATTTCCGTTCAGCATTCAATACAATCATCCCCCAACAACTGATCGAGAAGCTGAGCCTGTTGGGACTGAACACCTCCCTCTGTAACTGGATCCTGGACTTCCTGACCGAAAGACCTCAGGCAGTGCGGATCGGGAACTATACCTCCAGCACCACCACACTGAGCACTGGGGCCCCCCAGGGCTGTGTGCTCAGTCCCCTGCTGTTCACACTGCTGACTCATGATTGTGTAGCAAAACACAGCTCCAATCATATCATCAAGTTTGCTGATGACACGACCGTGGTGGGTCTCATCAGCAAGAACGACAAGTCGGCGTACAGAGAGGAAGTGCAGAGGCTAACGGACTGGTGTACAGACAACCTGTCTCTGAACGTCAATAAGACAAAAATGATGATTGTTGACTTCAGGAGGACACGGAGCGATCACTCTCCGCTCAGCATCAACGGCTCTTCTGTGGAGATCGTCAAGAGCACAAAATTTCTGGGTGTCCACCTGGAGGAGAACCTCACCTAGTCCCTCAACACCAGCTCTCTGCATAAGAAAGCCCAACAACGTCTTTTCTTCCTGAGAAGGCTGAGAAAGGCACAGCTTCCACCACCAATCCTCACCACCTTCTATAGAGGAACCATCGAGAGCATCCTGAGCAGCTGCATCACTGTCTGGTTTGGGAATTGTTCCATATCAGACCGCAAGTCCCTACAGCGGATAGTGAGGACAGCTGAGAAGATCATCGGGGTCTCTCTACCCTCTATCGAAGACATCTACACCACACGCTCCATCCGCAAAGCCACCAGCATTGTGGCTGATCGGACACACCCATCACACACACTCTTCACTCTCCTGCCATCTGGAAAAAGGTACCGAAGCATTTGGGCACTCACATCCAGACTATAACAGTTTTTACCCACAAGCCATTCGTCTCCTGAACACAAAGAGACTGGACTGATAAACACACACACACACACACACACACACACACACACACACACACACACACACACACACACACACCTACACACACGCGCGCGCACACGCACACACACACACACAAAAATCACTAAAACAGACAAACTAAATAACATCCGGACTGAACTGATAAACACACATATGCACAATCACACTGATTTACAACCACATTAATTTGTTCATACCTACCTATCTGAACTGCTCTTTGCAATATTTGCCTAATATTTTATTTCACTTTGCGATTTGCACACAATATTTTTGAACACAATGTAAATTGTTTACTTGCTGCTCTCTCGACTACCTCAACCCATACCTTATCACTAAAAAGGTATTTCTTAACTATAACGTGTTACGTTGTTGTGTTGTCATGTAGCTCTTCGTTTGCACATTTGCACGTGCACTTTGTTGTCTGTTGTCTGCTGTCTTTGTTGTCTCTTTTTTGTATAGAAATTTATAGTTTTTTAGGTTAACTTAAAAATGTAGAAATCTGCGTTGTTAAATTTATGTTGTGTTGTTAATTTATGTCGTTGCATGTATGTAGCACCTTGGTCCTGGAGGAACGTTGTTTCGTTTCACTGTGTACTGAACTGTATATGGTTGAAATGACAATAAAAGCCTACTTGACTTGATTTGACTTGACTGTATTTGAGTCCTCCAAGGTCAAAGGATCCTCCCCTGTCTGAAAAGGTTCATTACATTAACAATTGAGAAGGTGAGAATAGGAGGAAGTGTTATTAGAGAGTGGGTAGAGAAAGAAAGCTGTTAAGTAGAAACAGCAACAGGGAGAGATTAGGGATAGTCGTTAATTTGTAACAACCAGAGAGAATAAAGGAAGTCCTTAAGTGTGGCTTTCCTGGTGGACCTGTGAAGAGGTCTCGATCTTCCTGGGGATGAATGAAAGAGCAGCATTAAAAAGTAGGAGAGAGGTTGTGCCAAAGACCTCCACCTCTGTTGAGGGAAAGAATTTTCCACTTGCACAAGAATTTTCCACTTTTCCACAATGCACATTGAAGGCTTCTTATACCCCACTCTCCAATTCTACTGTGAAATGTTGTGTATAAAGGGATAATTATGCTTGGTAACACTAGTATGTGACTAAATAAAACACAATAAAAAATTTAGGGCCCAAGTACTATGACATCATAGTGTGTGAAAGGATTTCTTGTTCTTCTAAGGATTATTAGGCCCCAAGAACTATGACATAGGCACATAATAGTGCACATAAGCACTTTGACATCACAGCTCTGACAGTGCTGATGCTCTAATAGAAGGGTCCTATTGTCACGTGAAGGGCCCTATTGTTGTTCTAGGGATTGTTTACTCATTATGACACATTTGCCCTTTAAATGCATGTGTCTTTATTCTTTATATTCACAAGATCTCTCTTTATTGTGAATGTCTCCAACATCTTTCGAATGATTTACAAAGAACAAATAAATCCTCAGAGTAAGACAATTCAGCAAATGAATAAAAAGGAACTTAAGTATGAGCATTCTTAGTTTTAAAGACAAGAAAATAAACTTTATTTTATGTTTCTTTCTGCTGTTACTGCTAGTAGTACCACTAGTACATTTTCTAAATAAAAAAAATTGCTGTCTTAAGGCTATTCATGGAAGAACTTCCACAGTCATCTTAATGGGTTATTTGTTACCATAAACATTAATCTCTTTGTGATCTTTAGACCATCCATACCATCCTTAGCAGCACTGAGAGATTTCAGGTGATGAAAGCTCTAAGCCAAAGTCAGACATCAGGCAGGTCCAGGGAGCAGAAGGAGTTAGGATCACTGATACCTCAGGAGTAGCATATGTAGCTTGTCAGAGAAAAAGAAAAAGAGGGAGATTATAAACTCATGATTTTAAAGTGTATCACTGGTCACTTAGCATCATTGCAGCAAGTAATTTCTGCTAAACATGTTAATCCCTTATTGTTGTCTTATTGTATTAAACAATTTTACTATTGTACTGATTGCACCATACTAAATACTTTAATTACACCTTAATTGACAATGATGACGGTCAACGTATGGTTAAAAAAAATTAGGGGGACATGACACTACTCAGAAATTATATATTTTGCTTTAAGTTAACCCCCAAATCTTTGCTTACCAATGCATGCAAGCAGGATTCTAAAAATACACTTCTCAAGTCGCATGCACACATATACATATAAATGTGGGGTAGCACAGCCAGCAACAGGAACAGGTACATTTCATATAGGCACAATAACATCAACATAAGAATCATTCCATAAACTGCCCAAAGAGTCACAGCACCCACTTAGTGATGAGAAATTCAGGTGGCTACGTAAATCCAGTAACTCAAGTACAGTGCCGCCATGCATGGATGGCCACAGCAGGAATAGACAGAGAACTGTGCTAATTAGTAGAGACAGATGTTTGGGAATATAATGTAATGAGTGAATAAACACATTGACATGTTTATACTTTTTTTCATGAACTTCATGAAAAATAAAATATAACCTATAACAAGAAAATGGTAAAATTTTTTAGAGCTCCTCCTAAATGTCTCAATGGTGGTTTTCAAAGAAGCTTGGGTTTCCAAAGGTGCCTGTAATTCAAACCATGCATGCAAGCTGTTCTTTCTGTCAAGACATTGAGTTTACTGTCTTATAGTTTTCTGCAGTGACTGCTAGCAGTTTTTATAAGTTGACTTCAACATCCTTCACAAGCTCAAAGGGAATGCTCTTAGAGAATGCTTGCAATAAAATTATGATCCCCAGGAAACATGCACCACATGCACCTTTATTATACAGTCATGTGAAAAAGGTAGTACCCACTCTTTTAATGTTGTGTGTTTTGTGTAAAAACATAATAAAAATAAGTTTTACAAGTGAGTCATAGAATTAGGCAAATACAACAACAGATGAACAACACAACAGTTTTTTTTTTACTGTGCCATTAATTCATCATAAATGAAACCAAAAAAAAAAAAAAAAACTTTTTCGTGGTTATCGTCTGTGGTTGTATTTGCCTAATTCTATGACCGACTTGTAAAACTTGTGGGCAATACTAAGTACCCACTTACTGCTTTGACAGGAGTTAAGAAAGTAAGTTGCAGCCCGGTACTGATAATCATCATCATCAATTGATTAATTGATCACCAGCAAGTGTGGAGTTCTAAAATAGTAGAAATTTTCGCAGTCTGCTGATCTGGAGCATTCTGGTGCCAAGAGGAAAAGGTACAAGCAACGATCTTAGAGAAGCAATTGTTGGTTACATCAATCTGGAAAGGGTTATAAAACTATTTAGAAAAAATTTGGAGCTCAGTGGTCTACAAATGAGAAAGATTATTCAATGGAAAGCATTAAAGATAGTAGCGAATCTTGGCTTCCCAGCATGTTCACCCTGAAGGTTAGACCGTGCAGTGCTCAGGGAAATATAAAGAAAAACAAGATCTACATCCCAGACCTTACAGGGCTCGCTGAGCATGTTAAATGTCAAAGTCCATGACAGCACAATTAAAAGAAAACTGAACAATTACGGTTTGTTTGGAGGGACTGCCAAGAGGAAGCCTCTTCTGTCTAAAATGAACATGGAAGCACAAAACTGCGTCTGAACAAAGCCTTCCGGAAAAATGTCCTATAATGATGTTTGAAAAGATGAGAAAAAAGTGGAGTTGTTTGCTTTTAATTCCCAGCACCATATTTGGGGAAAACCAAACAGCATTTCAGCAGAAACATCTTGGGTAACTTAGCTGTAACCCTGTTCCCTGATAAAGCGGGAACGAGATGCTGTGTGAAAATGCTATGGGAACATCTCTTTGTGAAGCCTGTGTATGTCAAAAATACTGAATACTTCGGCTTATAACCTCAGTCAGGTGATGTCCCAGAATAAGGTGCACCTGCAGGTTATAAATAGGAGTGAACCGGAAACATCCTCAGGTCAATTTTGTCTGAAGGATTTCCAGGCACGCCAGCAGTGCGGCATTGAAACACAGCATCTCCTTCCAGCTTTTTCAGGGAACAGGGTTACAGCTAAGTTACCCGAGACATTCCCTTTCCAAAGCTACATTCGATGCTGCGTGAAAATGCTATGGGAACGAGAATACCAACGCCGCCGCACTGCAAGTGTCTGGACTCCCTGGTTGTGTAGCGTGTGTGCACAATAGCCAAGAAGCAGACCTAGCTCTGGGATGCTGACTCAAGGATCCATGAGCCCGGAGTAGCATTGACATCTAGACTATAAAATCTAACAAACGTGTGCGGAGAGGACCAGCCTGCCACATCACACACCTGCTGCAGGGGGATGCCTCTTGCCAGAGCAATTGATGAGGCAATCCCCCTGGTCAAATTAAGCCCTGATTCCCAGAGGCAAAGTGTGACCACGGGCCTCATAGGCTAGGGCAATAGCATCTCTCACCCAGTGTGACAGCGGCTGTCTAGTGGCGGCCGCCCCTGGTTGCGACCCCCATGGCAAATGAAGAGCTGCTCTGACTTATGCCACTGGCTAGTGCGGTGGACGTAAATCTGAAGAGCACGTACTGGACACAGTATGTGAAGTCTTTCCTGTTCCGGAGCTGTGAAAGGCAGAGGACAGAAGGCTTCGAGAACGACTGGGTGCATGGTCGAGAATGGAACCTTCGGAAGATAGATCGGGTGAGGATGCAGAATAGCTTTGACTAACCTAGGGGCCAAGTCTAGGCAGGATGGGGAGACTGACAGAGCCTGCAGATCCCCAAGAAGTAATAGCCATAAGAAAAACCATCTTAAGAGACAGAAGCGTGAGGCCTCTAGTGGTTCGAAAGGGGTGTCAGCCAGGCCTTCGAGTACAATAGCTAAGTCCCATGAAGGAACCATTGCTCTAGTGGGCGGCCTCAACCGTTTAGCTCCACGAATAAAATGGGCAACTAAATGGTGCTTTCCCACAGAAACCCCATCAGTCAGAGCATGACAAGCCGAAATAGCGGCTACGTACGTTCTGAGAGTACTACGGCATAAGCCCAAGGAAAACTTTTCTTGCAGAAACTCCAGCGTTGAAACAATCTGGCAGTGAACTGGGTCTACATGTCTTGCCATGCACCAACTTTCAAATACACTCCATTTGAGAGCATAAGTTCTTCTAGTGGAGGGAGCCCTGGCACTTAAAATGGTTTCAATTACGCTAGCTGGAAGACCAGCATCTCTTAGTTGGTCCCCTTCAGGGGCCAGACGTGAAGGTTCCAGAGCTCAGGCCGGGGATGAAATATTGTCCCCTGTGCCTGAGACAGAAGATCCCTCCTCACTGGAATCACCCAGGGTGAGCCCTTGAGGACAGATATTAGATCAGAGAAACACACTCTGGTCAGCCAATGGGGCGCTATCAATAAGAGGCGCAAACCCTGTTGATGCACCCTCGCCAGGACTCCTGGGAGCAGAACTATCGGTGGAAGTGCATAAAGGTGTAATCTGGGCCACATGTGGGCCATTGCATTCAGACCCAGGGGAGCTGGAGGAGTCAGAGAGTAGTAAAGGGGACATTGTGCTGCCTCTTGCGAGGTGAAGAGGTCCACCTCTGCTACATAAAATCTTTCCCAGATTTGACTGACTACTTCGGGGTGGAGTTCCATTCCCCATGTGTCACAGCTTGTCTGGATAGCAAGTCCGCTCCTACATTCACATGCCCCGGAATGTAAATCGCCCTGAGGGACAGGAACTTGCGCTAGCTTGTTCAAGCGGTGCGAGTGCAGTCCACCATGGCGATTTATGTACGAGACTACCGTACCTTTTGATGTCGAAGTGCTAGCTCCTGAGACTGAAGCAGAATCAGCCAGTCATCTATGTAATTCAAAATACGGATGCTATGGAGTAGTAGAGGAGCCAGGGCCGCATGCATGCATTTTGTATATGTGCAGGGTGACAGAGCTAAGCCAAATGGAAGTACCCAATACTGGTAAGCTTTGCCCCCGAAAGCAAACCTCAGGAACTTCCTGTGCTGTGGCAATATTTCTATATGGAAATATATGTCCTTGAGGTCAATTGTCATAAACTAATCCTCTGGTTGGATTTGAGAAACAATCATTTTGACAGTCAACATTTTGAATCTGAATTTCCTGAGATAGCGGTTCAAACCGCGAAGATCCAAAATCGGACGCAACTCCCTATTCCTCTTGGGAACCAAAAAGTGCAGACTGTAGTAGCCTGACTCTCTGTCTGGGAGGGGAACATGTTCTATGGCCCCTTTGCCCAGCAGAGTCTGTAATTCCTGGGTCAGCAGATGTGCTCGATCCGGTTTCACGGAAGTGGAGACCACGCCATTGAAACGCGGAGGACAATGTGCAAACTGAATCCTGCAGCCTGTGGCTACAGTCGTTTGTACCCAAGGAAAGACGCCTGGCAGTAGTTTCCATGCAGCCAGCTTCTCCAAAAGGGGCATGAGTTTTGACACTTTGGCAAGATGGGGGGTGTTAAGTGTTCGGTATCCTGAAGTGTGGCAGGAGATGACTAAACATCCAACATTTTGTTGGAGACAGATGCTTCCCGAAACAACAGTGGTGGCGGGGATTGAACACCAGCCTCCTGGCAGTGCCAGGGAGTAGGCCCTATCTTGTGAAGGAAATCCAGGCGCCCCTCCCCGGGGGGAGACACCCCTATGGCCCCAGGCGCACGAGCCTCAGGACTTCCTCTTTGTAGAAAGGAAACTCCTTAGGTCCGGTCTTTTTGAGGTAGATTGGGAAGAGTGGCGAGCCACACCACAGTCTTTACGAGGGGGTGTGCGGCTGGTCACGCTCTCCTTCTGCACCTCACGCCTAATAGGGGCCAGACCTGGTCAGGACTGGGTGGCCGATGGTCCCGACTCTTGAGCACGGCGGGGAAGAAACCTCCCAAAGGCCTGTTCGTATAACTTTGCCTCCCAAAACCTAGTGGCGACGCAATTAACAGCGTCGCCAAAGAGGCCAGAAGGTGAGACGGGGGCATCAAGGAGGACAGCACAATCCCTATGCTTGATGCCTGTGAGGTTCAGCCACAGATGCCTCTCCATGGATACCATGGCAGCCATAGAACGGCCAACAGCACGGGCCGTCTGCTTGGTTGCACGGAGAGACAGATTGGTAGCTCGGCGCAGCTCTGCAAACGCCCTCTCATCAATAGCGCCCTCTCATCAATATCTCAGGTCCTTCAGCAGTTCAGCCTGGTAAGCCTGCAAAACCGCCATGGTGTGCAGTGAAGCACTAGCCTGACCCGCTGCCTGAAAAGCTTTCCACACCAAAGCAGATGTCAAGCTACATGGCTTGGAGGGGAGTGTAGGCTTTTTCAGTCAGGATGAGAGATAGCCCACAAGCGTCTCTTCTATCTGGGGCATCATCATATAACCGCGCGCTTTCGCATCAACGATATTCGAATAAGTCGAAGTCGATGGCACAAAAACACGTGATGAGTACGGCTTGCTCCATGAAAGAGTTAACTCATCATGGAGGTCACCAAAGAAGGGGAGAGTGAGACATTGAGGCTACTACCCCCAGCCACCCGACAGAAACCTGTCGTCTAATTTCAAGCACTTGGGGGAATTTCGCTTCTGCGGCAAGTTGATATGCAACCGCTCGACCGCAATAATTCTTTAAACGCTCTGTCAACAGTGGAGGCGCGTTGTGAGGAGGCTACTTCCATAGAAGCGAGAGAGGAAGATTCTTCCACTCCTTCATGAGAAGCGCCGGAGCGCGCTTGAGAAGTGGAAGCTAAAACTTCCTGATCCGGAGAGAGCACGAGAGAAAGAGGGAATTCCGTCTCATGCGTGTCTGCCAGATCAGCCAGCGAGCCCCAGGAATTGCGGTTTCTCTTTAAAGAACGCGAGCCGCGCGCGAAGCACCTTAATAGGGAGAAGATCGCAAAACTCACAGTCTCCCTGAAGCCCGAGGCGAGCATGTTCTTCCCCCAAGCACTCAAAACAAAATTTGTGGAGATCGCCCTCTGAAAGAGATCTAGCACATGCGAGGCAATCATGGCGGTGGTGCGCACAGACGCAGCAGCCCGGTGCTCTCTTTGTTGGCATAGTTTTTTCATTTTGTTAGTGCTACTGAGTGTTTTGGCATACTGTTAACATATCGAGGCTCTTAGGTACAGTCAGGATGAACTCCTCAGCATTAACGGTGTTGTACATCACTTTGGCCCCGATGTTTTCATCCCTCCCGAGATTGCTAGATCATCTCCGGGGATTCCGGTGGCAGCGAACTGGAGGAGGAGACGTTGCGAGCGGAGGAGGAAGAGTGGCAAACGGGCGGGCGTGAAGGCTAGGCTAAAGGCTAACCCCTTCAAACCGCCGCTTCCATCCATTTTTCTCTCAAATGCCAGGTCGATCCGCTACAAGATGGATGAAATAAGATTGGGGATGATGATGCAGAGGTTCCTGGCAAACTGTTGCAGCATGATTTTCACCGAGACCTGGCTGGATAACACCGTCCCAGATGCGGCTATTGGCCTGACCGGCGTCACCACCGAGCTGACAGGACGGCAGACTCGGGTAAGAAGACCGGTGGGGGACTGTGCATCTATATTAACAACTCCTGGTGCACACAGACCATGGTAATGGACAGACTTTGTTGTCCGGACGTGGAATTTATGCTACTAAAATGTAGACCGTTTTATCTTCCTCGCAAATTTGCATCTGTTTACATTTGTGCTGTGTACATACCACCTGACGCTAATGCTAAGCTAGCACTAGTACAGTTACATGATGGCATAAACAACAGTCTGGCTGCGCATCCGGACAGTATCTTTATAGCGGCGGGTGATTTCAATCATGATGACTTGAAGAACGTCCTTCACAAATTTCATCGCAGCGTGAAATGTGCAACCAGGGGAGATAAAACATTGGATCAGGTATACACTAATGTAGCAGATGCATATAAGGTACAGGTTTATCCCCATCTTGGCCTGTCTGACCTTCTGTCACTTCTGCTACATCCAAAGTATACCACAAGGAATAAAACTGCTGGATTCAGTGTAAGGACTGTAAGATCATGGCCTGAAGATGCAATCCCTAGGCTTCAGGACTGCTTCTCCTCCACAGACTGGGACATATTCAAGGACCACGGAACCATTACACGTGAGTCTCTGAATGAATACATCTCATCAGTCTTAGACTACGTCAATTACTGTGTGGATAATATGACATTCTGGAAGCAAGTGTGTGTGTCTCCCAATAAGAAACCTTGGATGACACATGAGGTTCAACTGCTGATTAAAGCCAGGGATTTAGCGTTTAAATCTGTTGACAGGACAGCGTATTGTACTGCCAGGATGGCACTTAGTAGGGGCATAAAATCAGCCAAAATTCAATACAAACAGCGGATTGAGGCTCATTTTCATAATTCCACCAACTCCTGGCAGGTATGGGAGGGAATTAGGGTGATAACGGACTATAAGAGAACAACAACTCTCTCTTTTAACAGCTGTGACACCCTAGCGGAGGAGTTGAATAACTTTTATGCCCGCTTTGACAGAGGCAATGGAGATTCACCCCTACCCCGCCCTCCCTCTAGTGATGCTGCACCAGTCCTGAGCAGTCACGAGGTAAGACAGTGTTTTCATAACATCAATCCCAGGAAGGCTACAGGACCCGATGAGGTGCCGGGTCGGGTGCTCAAGTATTGCCCAGCTGAACTGGCGGAGGTCTTCACGACCGTCTTTAATCTGTCTACGTCATGGGTACCAGCATGTTTTAAAAGAACTGCAATAATTCCCATCCCCAAAAACTCTAACATGACGTGTTCAAATGATTATAGACCAGTTGCACTCACACCCATACCAGCAAAGTGTTTGGAGAGGTTGGTGATTAAACGCATCAAGGATGTTGTACCACCCACACTGGACCATTACCAGTTTGCATACAGAGCCAACAGATCCAACAGAGGATGCGGTAGCTATTGTGCTCCATCACATGTTGGCACATCTGGAACACAAAAATACGTTTGCCAGACTTCTCTTTGTGGACTTTAGTTCGGCATTTAATACCATTTTGCCAAATAAGCTCCAAATTAAGCTCTGTGAGCTCGGACTAAGCACTGTATTGTGTAACTGGACTACAGACTGTTTAACAAATCGCTTACAGTGTGTACGAGTGGATAAAAGCACATCATCCACAGTGCTCATCAACACCAGGGTCCCCCAGGGATGTGTACTTAGCCCGTTACTGGATACACTATACACTATAACCAGGGAAATGATTGTGGATTTTCACAAAGACCATCCACTTACCATTTACTATCAGAAATGGGACGGTCGAGAGGGTTACCAGCTTTAAATTTCTTGGCCTAACTGTGACAGAGGACCTAACGTGGGGCAATAACATCAACTCTGCCATAGGGAAGGCCCAGCAGCGTTTCTTCTACCTCAGGAAACTGAGAAGAACTAATCTTTCTCAGCAGCTTATGGTGAACTTTTATCGTTGTGCTATAGAGAGTGTGCTGACATATGGACTCTTGGTGTGGTTTTCCAGCTGCACTAGGGCGGAACAACAGGCACTACAGTGGGTGGTGAAAGCAGCGGGGAAAATTATCGGGAATAGTCTTCCAGAGATAAGTACTATCTACACTACACGCTGCCTTCGTCGAGTGCACAACATCCTGCGGGATCAGCATCACCCTGCACATCACCTGTTTCAGCTACTGCCCTCAGGTAGGAGGTACAGGTCCTTACGGGCCAGAACCACCAGACTGTCCCACAGCCTCTTTCCTACCGCTGTGAGGCTGCTGAATGATTCGACACCTCCCTCTTGGACCTTGAGCCCATTTATTTATTTATTCTTTATTACACATCATTACAATAAGTGTAAACTGGACTTTGCATTGATGAAGCACACGCTTGAATATTATTACACATCATTACAATAACTGTGAACTGGACTTTGCATTGATGCAGAACACATAAGACATACATACACATAAGATTGTGGTTTGACCCACCCCCCCTATATTCTATATCCTTTATATCCTACCTCACATAGCCGTTATGGTTATTGCTTTGCTGCACTATGGTTGCACTTTATTACTTGCCAGGAGATGTTGCCAAATGATATCTCGTTGTTATCTATACTTATAATAAAAAATATATATATTTTAATAAAAATATAAAAATAAAAAAATTGAATTGAAGCACGCATCTCTTTAACAACTCTGCCATATCGGTAAGTTAATGCTGTTATTTTTTCTTTTCTTTTCATTATCCGCTTGCACACATACACGCAAACACAAAGCGGTCCTGAAGATGTTTCCGGTTCACACCTATTTATAACCTGCAGGAGCACCTTATTCGGTGACATCAACTGACAGAGGTTATAAGCCGAAGTATTCAGCGTTTTTGACATACACAGGCTTCAAAACCGGAGAACAAGAGATGTTCCCATAGCGTTTTCACGCAGCATTGAGTGTTTTGAAAGGGAACATCTTTTACCCACTATCAAGCACAGTGGTGGAGCTGTGACTGGACCTGAGAACCTTGTAATCAATAAGTTGACCAAGAATTTCTCTGTATCAGAGCATTCTAGAGGCAAATGTGAGGCCATCTGCCTATCAGCTAAAGCTTGGCTCAAAACGGGTCATGCAACAGAACAATGATTTGAAGTTTGGCAGTAAATATAGTTCAGAATGGCCATATTGAGTCCATCTGAACCTCACCAATCTTTTTAAAAATCTGGCATTCCAGCAGGGGAATGTAATAGGCTAGCCAACATTTAACTTGGGCATGAGGATACCCAACACTAGACCAAAAGCAAGCCGGAGAGAGACTGAGGATAGCAGCATTAAACACATCCCAATTTAACAGATGCCAAACATGTCCAAGTAAATGAATTTTATTTAGTCTGTCTGCCCTGTCTGAACCAGTGTTGATTAAAGCAGATGTTGCAGATCATAACAGACCAAAAGTTCACTCAGGTACTTTATTTATGACTTATTAATCTTGTTAATGTACTAAACAAAAATATTTAATATTTTTTCTTCTCTTATTGAATGTGAAAGCATATGTTCATCTAGTAACATGAAGCTTTTCTACAGCTACGCTATTTTGAAACAGTCACATTCCAAATTATGGGTGGTCTACTACTGTAATGTGATCATGGTGCTAGCCTCCCTCCTAGTTCTTTTCTTTAAAAGTGGGGCAACGTTGGTTCTAAGTAATCAGAGTGAGGCAATCAAAAATAATAATCTTGAAGATTAAACTAAATAAAATGTAGGTATAGGTTATTTATGACCATAGCCAAGCAATAAATTATGACTAGGATTGATTTTAAATGAAGTGATGAAGAGATCAGAGATCATTTCAAATGGGCGTAAGATGACTGTGTTCTATATGCAAGCCAAATGTCAATATCGAATGAATGGTGTATAATAAGTCCCCTGATTGACGCATACTGATACAGCCATGAATGCGGCTCTCAAAGGATATGTCAGTATCAAAATGAATTAGATTATGAATGAATTACATTATCAAAATGAATGTTGAAAGTTAAAAACATGAAAGTCTCCAGTGAGCTCCAGACTGCTTTTTCTACTGAATGGCCAAATTCTAAGAGGAAGAACAAGGCCATTTATCACAGTGCTTATTCAAGTTTAAAATAACAGCTTTAATCCTCTGGTTTGAAAAGTTATGCTTGGGAAAAATGGACTACTATTATGCAGTAGTATTATGATTTATGTGCAGAAACTAATATTGGGTGGTAGGTTTCTCGTCTGCCTTGTGGGAGGCCAGGGTTCAATTCCCTGCTAATGCCCACACACACCAGCCACTGAAGGCAGTGCTGGTCCCGTGCCTAGATAAAATGAGAGGGTTGCGCCAGGATGGGCATCCAGTGTAAAACCTGTGCCAAGTTGTGTGCGGATCCCCTGGACTTCTTGACGTCAGCAGAAGCATCACTGTTCAGGATCAGCACCTTCAGGTCATCAAAATTATACCACAAGGTATGCCTGTGTCTCACCCATCATCTTCATCTGACATTAAACACAGAGATGGATCAGCCTGCTTTGACCATTCAATCTGGATCTGTATCAGTGACATATCAAAGGAAAACTAGGTGACTAGGAAAAAATGACTAGGAATCAAACTGCTATACTGTAATTCTGGGTACCATACAAAGACAAGCAGAGGACATTCGCTTTAAAGGGCTTAAATTAAACAGGAAGGTGAAGACAAATAATATTGAGGAGCAAAGTGGGGATGACAGCATTGAGCATTTGCAGTGTTGTTACAATGTTGGGTGTAACCCGTTACAGTACTTGGATAACTTTTTTGATGTAATGAGTAATCTAACGCGTTAGGTCCGCTATTTAAGTACCCAGTTATTTAGTTATATTTTCAAAAATGTAATCCATTATTCAGACAATTTATGTAATCCATGAGCCAGAAAGCAGTGATTCTGTTAGTGTGTGTGTATAAAAGTCATCCTAGCCTGCAAGTTCCTAGCCTGCCCCCTCTGTTATTCCCCTATCTCACCTATGCGGTTTGACGCGCTGTGAGAAGCAGGTTAGGCACGGTGAGCCACTGCGAGTGACTGACAGACATTCTGCGAAGTTCTGCAAGGTCCAACCGGAGGACCTGATAAAACCTACCAAGCAGGGGGAGAACACACAAACTCCATGCACACAGACACGGGAATTGAACCTGGACCCTGGAGGTGCAAGGTGACAGTGCTAACCACCGTCTAAGTAACTGTGCTGCCACTAACAGTGCAAGAACCTGGAAAAGTCAGTTTACTGTTGCAATTGAAGTCATTGACTAACCTTTCAAAAGCCACTGAATGCAGAGTGCAATGGTACTATTCTGTAGAAGACAGCCTTGTTTGATCTGAGCTGAACCTGAAGTAGATTTGCAGCTATGGTCGTGTTAACCATGAGTGGCATCTTGAACATATTCCTATCATATGCCTTTACAGTGTTGATTTCCTTGTATGTGCTCACATAAGCCAACAACTGTGGAAAGTTGTTTCTATGAGCAGTTGGACTCATAACCTCTGCCAAGACCATGAAAACACCATACCAGCTTAAAAAAAAAAAAAAGATATACTGTAGTTGTCACAGGTAACTCTTCAGGTCAGACATCCAAATAGTTTTTCATATAAACCGATGAAGTTATTCAAGCAAAATGTGTTTTTTTTTTAATATTATTATTATTATTTTTTTTTTTACAAATGAATGACAGAAAGTCTGAATATGGAAAAAGTTTGAATTATATAAAGCAATGACAGAACTACAAGATTATGAGATGCAGATCTTGGAACTTGTGCTCTAATGAAGTCCAAGTATCCTTATATTCACCGTTCTTACCACATATGGCCTAGGTTTGACCAAAATAAACAAGATTTTTCAAATCGAATCAAGGATTGCAGCGGAGATTAAAAAAGATTGTCAGTCACTTACGGTTTGTGTGTAAAGAAGCCAACACTTGCAATGAGTTTGTCAGCATCTGGAGTGGTGCCCTGCAGTGGCCTCCTGCAGTGAAATCAAAATCACTGGATACTCCTGCATGGTGATGGCCTGCCATGATATCTGCATGACCTTATACAGCTAGATGAAATGAGTGGGAAGCTGTGGCTGGATCCACTAGAGCATGCTCAAGCATTAACTTGTCAAATTTAGTTCTGAACAAACAGCCCTTTGGAAAAAGTTAGAAGACTACTTGAACTTTTGAAGAACAGCACAGCTTGAGGGATTCCAACAGAACATCCTAATGTTCTGTGCAAAGAGCTTTTATTATTCTCCTCCAGTCTATGAGTTCGAAATCTCCCTGCAGCCATCGACCATAATATGAATGTGGGCAGAGAATTCATGATTAGTGCTGATGGGACTGTCAGATTGCAGATGCTGTACAACAAGAGAAGTGGAGAATGGACTGCCTACGAACCTATGTGAAAGATGTTCTCACAAATGCCCAAGTGATCTGCATCAATGAAAAGACTAGAGTAAAAAAGAACGAGATGCACATGATTCAAGAAAGATCTCAACTCATGTCACATTGATTGATTGCACACCCAACCAACAAGTAGTCATTAAAAAAAAAA